>PVIW01018232.1:0-12103 GCA_004026585.1 Noctilio leporinus | reverse complement strand
AAATTGTATTCTTCATTTCCTCCTGGCACTTATTGATAGTTTCCATGTCCTTTTTCATGCTGTTGTAGTTCTCAGTAAGTTCCTTGTAACTTCCCTGGAGTTCTTTGTAATTTCCCTGGAGTTCTTTGTAATTCCCCTGGAGTTCTTTGTAATTTCCCTGGAGTTCTTTGTAATTTCCCTGGAGTTCTTTGTAGTTCTCTTGGAGTTGTTTACAGTTTTCTTTGATGTGGCTGAGCTCACTGAGCTTCTCTATCATCATTCTTTTGAATTCCTTAACTGATAATGCAGGTGCCTCTGTTTCATTTTGTGTTCTTTCTGGGGATTCTTCCTTTCCTTTTGGCGATGGACTGATTCTTTTTTTCCCCATTTTGGGTGTCTGTTGTTGCTTGCTCTTTATTTATTTATTTATTTATTTTTGTTCTTTCCTTGAGTTAACCTGCTTTGCTTCCTTGCCTTAGTTGAGCCCCCTTCTGTGATAGGAGATTTGTGGAGTTCAGTGTTGCCGTCTCCCAGATTTTCTCCACTTGCTGTTCTTGGTGTGTCCTTTATTTGGGCTGTCTGGTTGTATTCTGGGCCTGTGGGCTACTGTCCTGCTGGCCTCCTCTGCCTCTGGGCTATGCTCCCCTGTGTCCAGATGCTGCCCATTCCAATTCCTAGGGGCCTGAAGATGGCTCACGCTCCCTATCTTGTCCTCTAGCTGCTTTGGTACTCGAGAATACCATCAACACTGCTCTCTACTCTGTCGCCATCTTCCCGATCCTTATTTCTTATTTTTAAATTAATTTATTGGCTATGTTGTATTGCAGTTGTCCCATTTTCTTCTCCATTGCTCTCCCTTGCCCACCTACCCCATCCCCTCTCCCACAGTTAATCACCACCTTATTGTTCATGTCCGTGGGTCATTTATACTTGTTTCTTTCCTAAACTGTTCCCCTTCTTTCCCCCTTTTTCCCCTCCCCCCCTCCCCTCTGGTCACTGTAGGTCTGTTCCTTGTTTCCATGCCTCTGGTTCTATTTTGCTCATTTGTTTGACTTTTTTTTTTTTTTTTTCCAAACCCATTTTATAAATTTTTCTCCAGCTTAGTCATGAATTTTTGTGAGCTGGCCTAAATTTATGGAATTAATATGAGTCTGAAGGAATAGGCAGTTGAGTTATATCACAGCTGCATTAATATTT
The DNA here is from genome assembly GCA_004026585.1 of Noctilio leporinus. Classification (NCBI taxonomy): domain Eukaryota; kingdom Metazoa; phylum Chordata; class Mammalia; order Chiroptera; family Noctilionidae; genus Noctilio; species Noctilio leporinus. The sequence goes on along the minus strand of PVIW01018232.1, from coordinate 10,927 downwards.
ACTAATACACAAGATGATTGGTAATGTGAGATAAAAAGTATACCACACCATTGTTAACTATGATATCATAAATAAATAAATGTTCTTTCTATATTGTGATTTATTAAGTTAGCCTCGATGTAATCAAATAAAAAATAGAATTTTACAGGGGAGAGCAATGGGGGGGGGAAATGGAAAAACTCTATTAAAACAACAATAAATCAACTTGAAAAAATAGAATTTTAAGTGTACTAAGGGGAATCTCTAAGTAGCTAGGTGCCTTTTATTGACAAAAGCCAGAGTTTTGGCTGTGTATGCCTAAATATTTGCCCAGGGGTTTACAAATAAGTTAACTATATTATCTTAAAACAATAGAAATCCTATTCTGATTTATAAAAATTTTGCTCCATAGTCCTGGTCAAAGGCATGTGTGAAAAAATGCAAAACATGAATTAATGTTTGGTAAGTTGTTTTATTGTCACTTAAAATAAAGAATATGACCCTATTGTTTCCAGTGCTGTCAATATGGTAAATATGGGAAATTCTGCAATGCAAATATTTTATTTAATTCATAACATTCAGCCATCCAGTTTTTATTTGGAATCTTTTTATGTTTTGCAGTAAAAAAAATAATTTACTGTTGTTTTATTACTGCTGTCCCACATTTCCTCCATTGCTCTTCCCTGCCACACCCACCACATCCCCTTTCTCACACTCAATCCCCACATGTTGTCCATATCCATGGGTCATTTATACTAGCTCCCTGGATAAACTCTACCCTTTCTTTTCCTCTTTCTCCTCCTCTCCTCTCCCCTCTGGTCACTGTTAGTCAGTTCTTGTTTCCATGCTTCTGGCCGTATTACGTTTGTTTGTTGGTTTTGTTCATTAGTCTCCTGTTTTGGGTGAAATTATATGGTACTTGTCTTGTGGTGTTTGGCTTATTTCACTAAGCATAATAATAGTCTACAGTTCCAACCATGTTGTCACAAAAGGTAGGAGTTCCTTCTTTCTTTCTGCTGTGTAATATTCCATTGTGTAAATGTACCACAGTCTTTTGATCTGTTCATCCACTGATGGGCACTTAGGCTGCTTCCAGTACTTGGCTATTGTAAATAGAGCTCCTATGATCATAGGGTTGCATAGGTTCTTCTGAACTGGTGTTTCAGGGTTTTTTGGCTATAATCCTCGCATGGAATCCCCAGGTCAAAAGGCAGTTCCATTTTTAGTTTGTTGAAGAAATACCATACTATTTTCCACAGTGGCTGCACCAGTCTGCATTCCTACCAACAGTGCACCAGGGTTCCCTTTTCTCCCCATCCTTGCCAGCACTTGTTGTTTGTTAATTTTTTTTATTTTTATTTTTAAAGATTTTATTATTTTCAGAAAGATGGGAAGGGAGAGAGGCAGAGAGGGAGAGAGACACATCAATGTATGGTTGCTTTTCACCTGCCTCCAGCCACAGACCTGACTGGAGACCTGGTCTGCAACCTGCTTATGTGCCCTGGCTGGGGAATCGAACCTGCGACCTTTGGGCACCTTATCCACTGTGCTACCAGCCAGGGCCTTGTTAATTTTTTAATGATAGCCATTCTGACAGGTGTGAGGTGGTATCTCATTGTGGTTTTAATTTCCTCCTCTCTGATGGCTAGTGATGTTGAGCATTCTTTCATATGCCTATGGGCCCTTTGTATGTCCTCTTCAGAGAAGTGTCAGTTCATGTTCTTTGCCCATTATTTTATTGGGTTGCCTGTCTTCCTGGTGTTGATTTATATACACTCATTACATATTTTGGAGATCAAACCCTTGTCTGAGGTATCATGGCAAATATGTTTTCTCATTCAGTTGGTTCTCTTTTCATTTTGTTGATTTATTTTTTTAGCAGAGAAGAAACCTTTTAGTTTGATGTAGTGTCATTTGTTTATTGGTTTCTTTATTTACATTCCTTAGGATAAATATTGGTGAAAAGATTGCTGTGTGGGATATGTGAAATTTCATAGCCTATGTTTTTCTTTAGGAATTTTATGGTGGCACAACTTATGTTTAGGTCTTTTATCCATCTTGAGTTTATTTTGATGTATGGTGTAACTTGGTGGTCTATTTTCATTTTTTTTTGCATGTCCCTGTCCAATTCTCCCAACACCACTTGTTGAGGAGGCTATTGCCATTTTATGCTCTTTTCCCCTTTGTCAAAAATTAGTTGACCATAGAGACCTGGGCTTATTTCTGGGCTCTCTATTCTGTTCCATTGATCTGTATGTCTATTCTTATGCCAGTACCAGGCTATTTTGATTACAGTGGCTTTGTGATAGAGTTTGATGTCCTGTATTATAACTCCTCCTACTTTGTTCTTCTTTCTCAAGATGGCTGAGGCTATTTTGAGTTGTTTCTGGCTCCATATAAATTTTTGAAGTATTTGTTCTAAATCTGTGAAACATGTCATTGGTATTTTAATAGGGGTTGTGTTGAATTAATCAGTTGCACTGTGTAGTATGGCCAATTTAATGCTGTTAATTCTTCTCATCCATGAACATGGTATATGCTTCTATTTATTTGTATCTTCCTTAATTTCTTTCTTCAGTGTTCTGTAGATTTCCAAGTCCAGGTCTTTTACCTCCTTGGTTAAGTTTATTCCTAGGTACTTTTCTTGTTGCTATAGCAAATGGAATTTGTTTTCTAGTTTCTCTCTCTGATGTTTCATTGTTGGTGTACAAAAATGCCTTCGATTTCTGGATGTTGACTTTGTACCTTGTTATTTTGCCAAATATAATTATTGTGATGAGTAGTTTTTTGGTGGAGTCTATAGAGTTTTCTATGTACACTATCATGTCATCTGCAAATAATGACAGTTTTACTTCCTCCTATCCAATTTGGATGCCTATGGTTACTTTTTCTAGTCTGATCGCTGCGGCTAGAACTTTCACAATTCTGTTGAATAGAAGTGGAGAGAGTGGATGCCCTTGCGTTATTCCTAATTTAGGGGAAAAGCTTCTAGATTTTGTCCATTGATACGATTGTATGGTTTTTGTGTTTCATTTTGTTTGTGTGGTGTATTACGTTTATTGACTTGCAAATATTATACCATCCTTGCATCCCTGGGATGAATCCCACTTGATCATGGTGTATGATGTTTTTAATGTATTGCTGGATCCAGTTTGCCAATATTTTGTTCAGGATTTTAGCATCTCTGTTCATCAGCGATATTGGCTCATTGTTTTCTTTCTTTGATGTGTCTTGGGCTGGTGTTGGGATTAGAATAATACTGGCCTCATTAGAAAGGGTTTAGGACTCTTTCCTCTTCTTGAACTTTTTGGAATAGGTTTAGAAGGATAGGCGTTAGTTCCTTCCTAAATATTTGGTAAAATTCACCTCTGTAGCTATATGGTCCAGGGCTTTTGTGAGCTGAGAGGTTTTTGATTACTACTCCAATTTCACTAGTTGTTATTGGTCTATTTAGGCTTTCTACTTCTTCTTGATTCAGTTTTGGAAGATTATATGTTTCCAGAAATTTGTCCATTTCACCTAGGTTGTCAAATTTCTTATCGTATACTTGTTTAAATCCATTTCTTACAATCCTTTGTATTTTTGTGGTATCAGTTGTGATTTCTCCTCTTTTATTTCTCATTTTATTTATTTGGATCATTTCGCTTCTTTTCTTGATGATTCTGGTTAATGGCTTGCCAACTTTCTATATCTTTTCCAACAACCATCTCTTGGATTTATTGATCCTTTGAATTGTCTCAATGTCATTTAAATCTGCTCTGGTCTTGATTATTTCATTCCTTCTACTCTCTCTGGGCTTTGTTTAGTGTCACTCCTCTAGTTCTTGTAGCTGTAGGGTTAGGTTATTCATTCGAGATTCTTCTATACTTTCTAGGTAGGCCTGTATTGCTATTAGGTTCCCTCTCAGTACTGCCTTCGCTGTGTTCCATAGGATTTTGGCTGTTGTGTGTTCATTTTCATTTGTTTCCAGAAACTTGTTTATGTCTTCCTTGATCTCATTGTTAGCATGTTATTCAAGCTCCATGAATTTTAATGATTTTGTTCTTTTACCTTGAGGTTGGTTTCTAGTTTCAAGCCATTGTGATCTGGGAAGATGCTTGGTATGATTGCAATTTTCTTGAATTTGTTGAGGTTTGTTTTGTGTCCTACCATGCGGTCTATCTTACAGAATGTTCCATGTGTGTTTGAAAAGAAAAGAAAGTGTATTTTGCTTCCTTGGAGTGTAAAGATATATATATATATATATATATATATATATATATATATATATATATATATCAAACTCCATTTGATCTAGAGTGTTGTTCAATACCATAATATTTGTGGTGATATTTTGCTTGGAAGACCTGTCCATTGTTGATAATGGGGTGTTAAAATCCCTTACTATGAGTGCATTGCTGTCCTCGTCCTTCTTAAAGTTCCCCAAACTTTTTTTATATATTCCGGTGCTCCTATATTTCATGCATCTATGTTTTCAGTGGTTCTCTTTTTGATGGATTTTCCCTCAAGTATTATGAAATGTCCTACTTTGTCTCTTTTTATGGCCTTTGTTGTGAAATCTATTTTGACTGACATAAGGATTGCTGCTGCAGCTGTTTTTCCATGTCCATTTGCTTAAAATATTTTTTCCAATCCTTCACTGTCAGTCTGTGTATACCTTTTCTTCTGAGGTTGGTTCCTTGTAGACAGTATATATATGGGTCATGTTTTCTTATCCCTATGCCTTTTGATTAGTGCAATTAATCATTTACACTTAAGGTTATTTTTTAAAATTTTTATTTCATTATTTTTAGAAAGAGGGGAAGGGAGAGAGGCAGAGAGGGAGAGAGACATCAATGTATGGTTGCATCTCACCCACCTCCAGCCACAGACCTGACTGGAGACCTGGTTTGCAACCTGGTTATGCGCCCTGGCTGGGGAATCGAACCTGCGACCTTTGGGTTCGCAGGCCGGCGCCTTATCCACTGTGCTACCAGCCAGGGCTACATTTAAGGTTATTTTTGATAAATACTTATTCATTGTTGCTTTTCCCCTTTGTACTTGTTTTCCACTCTGTTTCTCGCTGTTTCTTTACCTTCTGAAAGCCGATCTTTAGCATCTCTTGCTTTGATGGTTTGTTGGAGATGTACTTTTTTAAGCTTTGGGGTTTTCTTTTTTTTTAAAGATTTTATTTAATTATTTTTAGAAAGAGGGGAAGGGAGAGAGGCAGAGAGGGAGAGAGACATCAATGAATGGTTGCTTTTCTCCTGCCTCCAGCCACAGACCTGACTGGAGACCTGGTTTGCAACCTTGTTATGTGCCCTGGCTGGGGAATCGAACCTGCGACCCTTGGGTTCGCAGGCCGGCGCCTTATCCACTGTGCTATCATCCAGGTTGTTGTTGTTGTTGTTTTTAAGTTAATTTTATTTATTATTTTTGCATTACAATTGTTTCATTCCCCCCCCCCCACTTTGCTCTCCCCTGCCCCCTCCTCGAGTCAATCCCCAGCTCGTTGTCCATGTCCCTGGATCCTCACAATTATCAAAACATTTAAAGAAACGTGTCACGGTATACTAATCTGTTTTTCCTTTTTTCCTTTTAATTTAATTTTATTGTTGTTGTATTACATCCATCCCCTTTTTACTCCCCTCTGTCCCCTTCCCCACCCACTCACTCCACCACAGTGTCAATTCCACTTGTTGTCCATGTCCATGGTTCTTTCATATTAGGTTCTTGTCTAAACTGCTTCCCTTCTTTGCCTCTTCCTTCCCCCTGCCCCCGCACCCCGCTCCCTGACCTCCTTCCCACTGAAGGCCTGCTTATTCACTGTATTCATGTATCTGGTTCTGTTTGGCTTGTTGTTTGTTTAGTTCATTATTGTCCTGTAATGGGTGAGATCATACGGTATTTGTCTTTCACTAACTGGCTTATTTCAATAAGCATGACACTCTCCAGTTCCATCCATGTTGTTGCAAAGGGTAGGAGTTCCTTCTTTCTTTCTGCTGTGTAGTATTAAATTGTGTAAATGTACCAAAGCTTTTTAATCCAATCATCCAGTGATGGGCACTTAGGCTGTTTCCAGCATTTGGCTATTGTAAATAGTGCTGCTATGAACATAGGGGTGCATAGGTTCTTATGAATTGGGGTTTCAGGATTCTTCAGATATAGTCCTAGTAGTGGGATTGCTGGATCAAAAGGCAGTTCTATTTTTAGTTTTTTGAGGAAACTCCATACTGTTTTCCATAGTGGCTGCACCAGCCTGCATTCCCACCAACAGTGCACCAGGGTTTCCTTTGCCTTACATCCTCATCAACACTTCTGGTTTGTTTATTTGTTGATGATTGCCATTCTGACAGGTGTGAGGTGGCATCTTATTGTGGTTTTAATTTGCATCTCTCTGATGACTAGTGATGTTGAGCATTCTTTCATATGCCTCTGGACCCTTTGTATGTCTTCCTCAGTAAGTTGTCTGTTCAGGTCTTTTGCCCATTTTTTAAAAAGATTTTATTTATCATTTTTAGAGAGAGGCACAGGGAGAGAGGCAGAGAGGGAGAGAGATATTAATGTATGGTTGCTTTTCACCTGCCTCCAGCTATGGACATGGCTGGAGACGTGGCTTGCAACCTGGTTATGTGCCCTGGCTGGGAATCGAACCAGCAACCTTTGGGTTTGAAGGCCGGTGCCTTATCCACTGTGCCACCAGCCAAGACATTTTGCCCATTTTTTAATTGGGTTTTAATTGTTGAGTTGCATTAGTTCTTTATATATTTTGGAGATCAAACCCTTGTCTGAGGTATCATTGGCAAATATGTTTTCCCCTACAGTTGGTTCCCTTTGAATTTTGCTGATGTTTTCTTTAGCTGAACGAAACTTTTCAATTTGATATAGTCCCATTTGTTGATCTGTTCTTTTATTTCCTTTGCCCTTGGAGAAGTATCAGTAAACATATTTCTGTGTAGGATATCTAAAATTTTACTGCTTACATTTTCTCCAGGACCTTTACGGTGGCACTGCTTATGTTTAAGTCCTTTATCCATCTTGAGTTTATTTTGGTGTATGGTGTAATTTGGTGGTCTAGTTTTATCTTTTTTCATGGTGCTGTCCAGTTCTCCCAACACCACTTGTTGAAGAGACTGTTTTCACTCCATTTTATGTTCCTTCCCCCTTTGTCGAGTATTAATTGACCATAGAGTCCTGGGTTAATTTCTGGGCTATTTATTCTGTTCCATCAATGTATATATCTATTCTTATGCCAGTACCAGGCTGTTTAGATGACAGTAGCCTTGTAGTATAGTTTGATGCTTGGTATTGTGATTCCTCCTACCTTGATCTTCTTTCTCAAGATTGCTGTGCCTATTTGTAAGCATTTTTGGCTCCATATAAATTTTTGAAGTATTTTTTCTATTTCTGTGAAGTCTGCCATTGGCATTTTAATTGGGATTGCATTGTATCTATAAATTGCTTTGGGTAGTATGGACATTTTAATTATGTTAATTCTTCCCATCCATGAACATGGTGTATGCTTCCATTTATTTGTATCTTCCTTAATTTCTTCCTTCAATGTTCTATAGTTTCCTGAGTACAGGTTTTTTTTTTTTTTTTTTTTAAAGATTTTATTTCATTATTTTTAGAAAGAGGGGAAGGGAGAGAGGCAGAGAGGGAGAGAGACATCAATGTATGGTTGTGTCTCACCTGCCTCCAGCCACAGACCTGACTGGAGACCTGGTTTGCAACTTGGTTATGTGCCCTGGCTGGGGAATCGAACCTGTGACCTTTGGGTTCGCAGGCCAGCACCTTAGCCACTGTGCTACCAGCCAGGGCTATAGTTTCCTGAGTACAGGTCTTTTACCTCCTTGGTTAAGTTGATTCCTAAGTACTTTATTTTTCTTGTTGCTATGAGAAATGGGATTTGTTTTCTCGCTTCTATTTCCGATGTTTCATTCTTGGTGTACAAAAATGCTTTTGATTTCTGGATATTGACTTTATATCCAGCTATTTTGCTAAATTTGCTTATTAGGTCAAGTAAGTTTTTGGTGGAGCCTATCGGGTTTTGTATGTACACTATCATATCATCTGCAAATAATGACAGTTCGACTTCCTCCTTTCCAATTTGGATCCCTTTGATTCCTTTTTCTTCTCTGATGGCTATGGCTAGAACTTCCAAGACAATGTTGAACAGAAGTGTAGAAAGCGGACAGCCTTGTCTTGTTCCTGATCTTAGGGGGAAAACTTTTAGTTTTTGCCCATTGAGTATGATGTTGGTTTCAGGTTTCTCATATATGGCCTTTATTATGTTGAGGTATGCTCCCTCTATTGCCATTTTGCTGAGGGTTTTTATCATAAATGGTTGCTGTACTTTACCAAATGCTTTTTCAGCACCTATTGATATGATCATATGGTTTTTGTCTTTCATTATGTTGATGTGGTGTATTACATTTATTGATTTGCGAATGCTGTACCATCCTTGCATCCCTGGGATGAAACCCACTTGGCCATGGTGTATGATCTTCATAATGTACTGCTGAAACCGGTTGGCCAATATTTTGTTGAAAATCTTAGCATCTATGTTCATCAGAGATATTGGCCTATAGTTTTGTTTCTTAGTTGTGTCTTGACCTGATTTTGGGATTAGAATAATATTGGCCTCATAGAAAGAGCATGGGAGTTTTCCCTCTTCCTGTGTTTTTTGGTATAGGTTGAGAAGGATAGGCGTTAGTTCTTCTTTAAATGTTTGGTAAAATTCACCTGTGTATCCATCTGGTCCGGGGCTCTTGTGCTTTGGGAGATCTTGGATTGCTTCTTCAATTTCACTAGTTGTTATTTTCCCATTCAGGCTTTCTGCTTCTTCTGGATTCAGTTTTGGTAGATTACCTATTTCCAGAAATGTGTCCATTTCACCCAGGTTGTGATATTTCTTGTCATATAGTTGTTTGTAGTAATTTCTTACAATCTTTTGTATTTCTGCAGTATCAGTTGTGATTTCTCCTCTGTCACTTCTGATTCTGTTTATTTGGGTCCTCTCTCTCTTTTTCTTGATAAGTCTGGATAAGGGCTTGTCGATTTTGTTTATTTTTTCAAAGAACCAGCTCCTGGACTTGTTGATTCTTCAAATTGTAATTTGAGTCTCTTACTTATTTCGTTCTGCTCTGATCTTGATGATTTCCTTCCTTCTACTTGCTCTGGGCTTTGTTTGTTGTTGCTCTTCTAGTTCTTGCAGCTTTATGGTTAGGTTGCTTGTATAAACTTCTTGTGACCTTTTTAGGTAGGCCTGTTTTGCTATTAATTTCCCTCTGAGCACTGCCTTTGCTGTGTCCCACAGATTTTGGACTGTTGTGTATTCATTGTCATTTATTTCCAGAAACTTTGGATTTCACCTTTGATCTCATTGTTAACCCATTCACTACTTAAAAGCATGTTATTCAGTCTCCATGAGTTAGAGTGTTTTTGGTTTTTTCTCTTGAGTTGAGAAGATGCTTGGTATGATTTCAGTTTTCCTATATTTGTGGAGGTTTGTCTTGTGACCTACCATGTGCTCTATCTTAGAGAATGTTCCATGTGCATTTGAAAAGAATGTATATTTTGCTTCTTTGGGGTAAAAGGTTCTGTACATATCAGTTAGGTCCATTTCCTCTAGAGTGTTGTTCAGTGCCACAACATCCTTGGTGATTTTTTGTTTGGAAGATCTGTCCATTGTTGATAGTGGGGTATTAAAATCCCCTACTATTAGTGTGTTGCTGTCGTTATCCTTCTTGAAGTCCTCCAAGATTTTTCTTATGTATTTCGGAGCTCCTACGTTGGGTGCATATATGTTTACCAGAGTTATTTCTATTTGATGGATAGAAATCCATATGTATGAAATCTCCTTCTTTGTCTCTTTTCATGGCCTTCATCGTAAAATCTATTTTGTCTGAAATAAGTATTGCTACTCCAGCCTTTTTTCATGTCCATTTGCTTGACATATATTTTTCCATCCCTTCACTTTCACTCTGTGTGGATCTTTTGTTCTAAGTTGGGTCTCTTGAAGACAGCATATATATATGTGGGTCATGTTTTCTTATCCATTCGGCTACCCTATGTCTTTTGATTGGCACATTTAATCCGATTACATTTAAGGTTATTATTGATTGATACTCATTTATTGCCACTTTCCCACTTTGTACCTGTGTTCCTCTCTGTCTCTCTCTGTTTCTTCTTCTTCTTCTTTTTTAAAGCAGACCCTTTAGCATTTCTTGCAATGCTGGTTTGGTAGAGATGTATTCTTTTAGTCTTCTTTTGTCTGGGAAGCTCCTTATTTCTCCTTCCATTTCGAATGAGAGCTTTGCTGGGTAGAGTATTCTTGGTTGCAGGCCTTTGTTTCCCATTATTTGAATATTTTTTTTTTTTGCCATTCCCTTCTAGCTTGTATTGTTTCTTTTGAATAATCATTTGCTAGCCTTATCGGAGCCCCCTTATATGTTATTTTCTGTTTCTCTCTAGATGCTTTTAGGATTCTCTCTTTGTCTCTGAAATTTGCCATTTTAATTATAGTGTGTCTTGGAGTTGGTCTGTTTGGGTTGATCTTCATTAGGACCCTCTGTGCTTCCTGAACTTGAGTAATGTTTTCACTCATCATGTTAGGGAAATTTCCTATCATTACTTTTTTGAAAAAGTTTCCCATTCCTTGTTTCTCCTCTTCTGGTATCCCTATGATATGGATATTATTGCATTTCATGTTGTCCTGCAGCTCTCTTTAAACCTCTTCATTCTTATTCAGCCTTTTTTCATTCTCTTGTACTGTCTTGGAGTATTTGTCTACGTTGCACTCCAGCTCGCTGATCTGGTTTTCTGCTTTCTCTAGCCTACTGTTAATTCCTTCTACTGTATTCTTCAATTCAGAAATTGAATTCTTCCTTTTCTCCTTGCTCTTACTGATAGTTTCTAAATCCTTTTTGATGCTGGTGTAGCTCTCAGAAAGTTCCTTGTAACTTCC
>PVIW01018231.1:0-11957 GCA_004026585.1 Noctilio leporinus | reverse complement strand
CCTTTGCCCATTTTTTAATTGGGCTGTCTGTCTCCCTGGTGTTGAGTCGCATTAGTTCTTTATATATTTTGGAGATCAGACCCTTGTCTGAGGTATCATTGGCAATTATGTTTTCCCATACAGTTGGTTCCCTTTGAATTTTGCTGATATTTTCTTTAGCTGAACAGAAACTTTTCAATTTGATATAGTCCCATTTGTTAATTCGTTCTTTGATTTCCTTTGCCCTTGGTGAAGTATCAGTAAACATATTTTTGCGTAGGATATCCCAAAGTTTACTGCCTATATTTTTCTCCAGGACCTTTATGGTGGCACTGCTTATGTTTAAATCCTTTATCCATCTTGAGTTTATTTTGGTGTATGGTGTAAGTTGGTGGTCTAGTTTTATCTTTTTGCATGTTGCTGTCCAGTTCTCCCAATACCATTTGCTGAAGAGACTGTTTTGACTCCATTTGATGTTCCTTCCCCCTTTGTCAAATATGAGTTGACCATAGAGTCCTAGGTTAATTTCTGGGCTCTCTATTCTGTTCCATTGATCTATATGTCTATTCTTATGTAAGTACCATGCTCTTTTGATGACAGTAGCCTTGTAGTATTGTTTGAAGTTCGGTATTGTGATTCCTCCTACCTTGTTCTTTTTTCTCAAGATTGCTGGGACTATTCATGGGCATTTTTGGCTCCATATAAATTTTTGAAGTATTTTTTCTATTTCTGTGAAGTCTGTCATTGGTATTTTAATTGGGATTGCATTGAATATGTAGATAGCTTTGGGTATTATGGACATTTTAATGATGTTAATTCTTCTCATCCATGAACATGGTATATGCTTCCATTTATTTCTATCTTCCTTGATTTCTTTCTTCATTGTTCTGTAGTTTTCTGAGTACAGGTCTTTTACCTCCTTAGTTAAGTTTATTCCTAGGGACTTTATTTTTCTTGTTGCTATGGTAAATGGGATTTGTTTTTTGCTTCTATTTCTGTTGTTTCATTATTGGTATACAAAAATGCTTTTGATTTCTGGATATTGACTTTATACCCAGCTATTTTGCTCAATTTGCTTATTAGGTTGAGTAAATTTTTGGTGGAGCCCATCGGGTTTTGTATGTACACTATCATATCATCTGCAAATAATGACAGTTTGACTTCCTCCTTTCCAATTTGGATACCTTTGATTCCTTTTTCTTCTCTGATGGCTATAGCTAGAACTTCCAAGACAATGTTGAATAGAAGTGGAGAAAGTGGACAGCCTTGTCTCATTCCTGATCTCAGGGGGAAAGCTTTCAGTTTTTGTCCATTAAGTATGATGTTGGCTTCAGGTTTCTCATAGATAGCCTTTGATGTTGAGGTATGCTCCCTCTATTCCCATTTTGCTGAGGGTTTTAATCATAAATCGTTGCTGCACTTTATCAAATGCTTTTTCAGCATCTATTGATATGATCATATGGTTTTTATCTTTCAAATTGTTGATGTGGTGTATGACATTGATTGATTTACGAATGTTGTACCATCCTTGCATCTCTGGGATGAAGCCCACTTGATCATGGTGTATGATCTTTGTAATATACTGCTGAATCCGATTGGCCAATATTTTGTTGAGAATTTTAGCATCTATGTTCATCAGAGATATTGGTCTATAGCTTTCTTTCTTAGTTGTATTTTGCCCTGGTTTTGGGATTAGAATAATATTGGCCTCATAGAAAGAGTTTGGGAGTCTTCCCTCCCCCTGAATTTTTTGGTATAGTTTGAGGAGGATAGGATTTAGTTCCTCTTTAAATGTTTGGTAAAATTCACTGTGTAGCCATCCGGTCCAGGGCTTTTGTGAAAGAGACCTTGACTGGGAACTGGAAGAACTTCTTGAACGGGACCTGGACCTAGACCTTGAACTTGATGGGGAGGATGAGCGTGAAGATCGTGAATGCGAAGATTGAGACTTTGAGCAACTTCGTCTATTAGATTTCTTTTTATTACTATCTTCTTCTTCACTGGCATCAAGATTATATTTTGAGAGATCAGCATCATCTTCATCCTCATCCTCATCTAATTTATATTTAGAAAGATCTTCATCCTCATCCTCTTCTTCTCCCTCAGATTCTTTATCTTCAACTTCCTTTGAAATAGATACTGGGCCAACTGCCTTCCCTCTGCATTTTTTCTTTTTACGTCCAAACTCATCATATTCACCATCAGATTCTTCTCTTTCTATATACTCAACATTTTCTCTTTCATTAAAGCCACCACCATATCCTGTTCTTTCTTCTAATTTGGCATATTTTGGAGTATTACACATGTTACACTCTGATCTTCTGGCCCAATTCATATTACTGCAAGTTTTACACTGCCAGTCATTAGCACTAAATAGGCCTCGGCTCTTCTCTGCAAGTGTTTTTCCTATTTCAGTTCCCCCTGCTTTCATCATCTTAGCCTCAGTTGTTTTCTCCCAACCGCATCTATTACAGCTAGTTCTTCTTGCAAAGTTCACATTTCCACATTTTTTGTCAGGGCAAATCCAGTCACCATCACTGTTGCGGAAATTCTTGGTCGACATATTGAATGCTACCACCAGAGCCACCCGCAGCTACATCTTCACAGGAATAAAGCAGGCTGGGGACCTTCTGATTAATAAATTTTTAAAATCCTTTTAAAATACCAGCAAATCAAATACAGCAATACATTTAAAAAATAATACTACATCACAATAAAGTGGAGTTCATTCCAGGGACACAGGATGGTGCAACAAATGTAAATCAATCAATATATTACACCACTTTAACAAAATAAATTTTAAAAACTATATTATCATATCAATAGATAAAATAAAGCATCTGACAAGATACAACATTCATTTATAATTAAAACACTAAGTGAAATGGGTATAGAAAGAAAGTACCTCAACATAATAAAGGCTATATATAATAAACTCTCAGCTAATTATCTCAATGGTGAAAAACTGAAGGCTTTTTCTCTAAGATCAGGAAAAGAATGAGATGTCCACTCTTACCACTGTTATTCAACATAGTACTGAAAGTCCTAGGCAGAGCAATCAGGCAAGAAAAAAAAATAAAAGACATCCACACTGGAAATGAAGAAGTAAAGCCTCACATTTTGCAGATCACCTGATTCTTTACACAGAAAACCCTTATGGCTCCTACAAAAAGCTACTGAAAACAATAAACAAATAATAAAGTTATAGAATACAAAATTAATATACAAAAATCCACTACATTCCTATATACTAATAATGAAATTTCAGAAAAAAAAATCTTTCCACAATTGGAAAAAATATATATATATGAATAAATTTAACAAAGGATGTGAAGGCCCTTCATACTGAAAACTATTAAACATTTAAAAAACTGAAGAAGATACAAAGAAATAGAAAAATATCTTGTGTTCACGAATTTGAAGAATTGATATAGTTAAAATGGCCATATTACCCAAAGCAATATACAGACTTATTGCAATTCCCAACAAAAGTGCTATGTCATATTTTAAAGAAACAGAACCCCCCAAAAAGTCAAATTTCTATGAAACCACAAAAGACCCCAAATAACCAAAGTAACCCAGAAAAAAAAAAAATTAAAAAGAGGCAAACTGCTGTTATCACACTCTTACTTCAAATTATACTACAAAGCTATGATCATCAAAACAGGACTGTATTGCCAGAAAATCAGACATAAAGGCCAATGGAACAATACTGAGATCCCAGGGGAAAAAAAAAAAAAAAATATATATATATATATATATATATATATATATATATATGAAAAACTAATTTTTTTTTGTTTCTTTTTATTTTCAATTACAGTTTACATTTATTACTATTTTGTACCATTTTCTGGTTTACAGCTTAGTGGTCAGAGAAGCATTTACTCTACATAGTACTCCACGTGCTGTCCTAAGCACCCACCTGGCACCACATGTAGTCACCACAGTATTACTGACTATATTCTTCATACTGTACTTTACATCCCCTTTTCTATTATATAATTGCCCCTTTGTACTTCCTAATACCTTTACCTTTTTCACCCACTCCCCAAATCCCTCTCCCCTCTGGCTACCATCATTCTGTTCTCTATTTATAACTCTGTTTCAGATGTTTGTGTTTGTTTATTCTCTTCTTTAGTCTCTCTCTGGCTGACTTATTTCACCTAGCATAATATACCTACTCTAGGTCCATCCATGCTGTCGCAAATTAAGATTTCATTTTTATGATCAAGTAATATTCCATTTTATCTACTCATCTATTGGTGGGTATTTGGATTGCTTCCATGTCTTTGCTACTGTAAATAACTCTGTAATAAACATAGGATTGCATATAATCTTTTTAATTATTGTTTCAGGTGTTTTTCAGATAAATACTCAAAAGTGGAATTGCTAAGTCATCAGGCAGTTGCATTTTTAATTTTTGAAGGAACCCCCATACTGTTTTCTATAGTGACTGCACCAATCTGCTTTCTGACACAGTGCACAAGGGTCCTACGGGCAACTATCAATAATCCACTAATTACCAAAAATATACAATGGAGAAAGTTCCTTCAATAAATAGTGCTAAAAAAAAAAAAAAAAAAGGCCACATACAAAAGAATGAAACTAAACTATTTGATACTGTACCAAAAAATGAGCCCAAAATGGATCAAAGGCCTAGATATAAGATCCAAAACAATACGAAGCATAAAAGAAAACATACAAACTAAGCTTAAGGAACTTATTCCTAACAAAGTTTTATGAAGTTGAACTCAAAAGGAAATTAAAAATGAAAATAAATGGGACTATATCAAACTAAAAAGCTTCTGCACATCCAAAGAATCCACCAGCAAAACAGAAAAGGAAACCAATCAAATGGGGAAAACATTTGCAATAATATCTCCAATAAGGGGTTAATATCCAAAATATATAAAGAATTCACACAATTGAACAACAAAATAATAATCCTTTAAAAATGGGCAGAGCACCCCAAGACACTTCTCTGAAGGAGACATACAAATGACCAACAGATACATAAAAAGAGACTCAATTTCACTAGTAGTAAGCAAAATGCAAACCAAAACCACAATGAAATACTACCTCTTACACCTGTTAGAATGGCTATTATCAACAAGTCAAGAAATAAAAAGTGCTAGAGAAATCTGGGGGGAAGGCATCATCCTAATGATTCAAACTTCCAGAAAAATGCATTGATTGGCTTAACTCAAGTCAGGCACGTACCACCTGTGCCCCACCTTGCATGATCATGGGTGAGGTCCCATGATCTACAGCCTCTCTAGAATGACACAGAGTAGAGCAGGGGACAATTCTCCCAAAACACAGATGTTGGACAGAAAAATAAGTGATGTACTTAACATTCACTGAGCAGAAAAAGTAGATCTATACATTACTTTGCTCCACTATTTCTATCCCTTCTAGTGAGTTCTTTACATTTCTTGCACACAGCACTGAAGCACTCTGACTGGCCAGGCTTTCTTCTTCAACTGCTGGGTTGAGGCCTTCTACCAAGGAACCTGGCATTGTTGATCAATGACTCTCAAGGGAGAATAATTTAGTCTAATTACCAATTAAGCTCATATTCTTAACAGCCACTGAGAACACAAGGACAGAAATTTCAAGACAGTGTGAGAAAGAGGAAGAGGGAGAATTTAAAGACAAATGTAACAATTCAATTCTTCCTGACCTCCAAATGACCCAAGTAAAAGAATTAAGTTAAGCATCAGCCCTTTCCCTATTTTCTAGTCTATTGGCCATAATTTTTCTTAGTAATTCTTAAATTCTTTTGATAATCATCAATTTCTGTAAAAACACAGCAGAGTCTGCTTTATAATAATGTTTTTGATCTTGGAGTAAGACTGTGTCCCTTCCTCTGGGTAAATTCCTTCAACCTGAAAAGATTTTTCCTTAGGACAGTTTTTTTTTTTAAAGTATTTGTCATCAGTACACTTTATTTTGCTAAGCATAAGTCAGATTGTTGGACAATTTTTATTTTTACTTTTGAGCCTGTTTAAAAAATATATTTTCTTGATTGGTAGTTACAGAGCAGTTAGGATATAAATTACAGTGTAGGGAATAGAATCAATAATGTAAGGACTACGTATGGTGGCAGATGGGTACTGGAAATACAAAGGGGGGGCACTTTGCGAAGTATACTATTGTCTAACCTTTGCTAGACACCTGAGACTAACACAAATAATATTAAATTCAAACTGTAATTAAAAATAAAATTTTAATTATAAAATAAATAGATGTAAAAATTTTTTAATAAAATTTTTGCTTTTAAAAAAATCGTTCCTTGGGTAAGTTCTCAATTGGGTTTAATTATTTGCATCTTTGTTGTAGTAAATGTATCAATCAATTTTACTAGAAAGAAGAAAAGCATGATTTCCAACCAAGATCTAAAACTACATTTATATGTGAAATATGGCCTTTTAGTCACTTGTAACCTGAGATGAAAATGTTACATGTTACATGATCTTTATTATTTATACATATTGTTACGTAGGAATAGAAATTCAAGTAAGAAATCATACATTACTTCAGGAGGGAACAATGATACTGAACACCTCTTATAATCACTTCTTCAAAAGGAAACATTTGATTTAATATTTAAACTCTAGAAAACATCAGGTAGAATGGAACAATCGCACACTGTGTTGGAAAGACAATCCCCCCATGTTACCACCACACTTGCACACTTCTGACACCAGATGTGTGGGTTTTATACATCAAGCAGTACTGAAACACCAGCTATGTATCTTATAATTAGACTCAATTCTGACACTATTCAGAATTAATGCAAGCTCCACAGGTTAAGTGCACAGTCTCACAAAACTATCCTCCACTTCAGATGTCAATCACAAGTAGTAGGTCCCCCAGATTACTCACACTTTTGTTGATTTGCTTTCAAATCAGAGGGAGGTTCACATGATCACCCTCATTCCTTAGATTCCATCATTTGCTAGAACAGCTCACAGAACTCAGTGAAACACTTTGGTTCAACAGTTTATCGTATAGCAAAGAATGCCATAAAGGATACAGATGAACAGGCAGATGAAAAGGTACTCAAGGAGATGACTGAAAGGGTCCCAGGCATAGGAGTTTCTGTCCCCATGGAGTTAGGATGTACCCCTCTCTCAGTTTGTGGACATATTCACCAATCTGCAAGCTCCCTGAACCCAGTGCCACAGGGAATTTTACAAAGGCTTCATTTAAGTAGGCATGATCAAGTACCTACTCCATTTCCAGCCTTTCTCACTTCTCTTGTGAATGGGAGGTCGAGTTGAAGATTCCAAGTTTCTAATTCATGTTTTGGTCTTTCAGGTGACTAGTCACCTCATAAGAACAAACGCCACTGCTATCACCTAGGAAATTCAAAAAGATTTAGGATCTCTGTGTCAGTAACTGGGGTCAAAGACAAAATGTTAGAATAAAAGATTCTCCTAACTCCCCTATACAAGGGTTTGAGAAGTTCTATGTCAGAAACTTGGGGCAGAAACCAATATTTATCTTACCATTTCACACAAATCTAATAAATAAACAATTATAAAGAATGCTGGCTGTGTTACTTTGTGTCCCTCCCCCCACCCCACCCCATTTCTTTCTTCTCAAAAGGAGCTGTGATTTTTTAAAGAAAGCAGTTCTGCGGGAAAACAGTCACTTCTCTCCCTGTAGCCATGCTGCCTGAAAATCCACCCACTAACATTTACTCAAATGTTAGGAGAGGGAGAAGAACATGTGAAGTAGAAATAAAAACTCTGCCCATCCCCAAGCATCACTGATAAAGTCTTAAGCACACATGCATTTATAGTAGTATCTGATGACAAGACTTGTCGGAGGCATTTACCTTTAAAACAGATTTGAAGAGAACGTTTCATCTACTTTAGAATTTGTGCTGAGTCCATCTTAAATAGCAAAATCTCAAAATAAGAAGACAAATCATTTACATTTAAGGAGATGGAATTGGTTAATGAATAGATGGATGTAGTTTGCTACCCAAGTTAACTTGTGTTTGCACTTGAATTAGCTTTTGTATAAAATTGCTGGTCAACAATGTGTTCATTAGAACTAAAACAACTCAACTGAGTATGCATTTTAATTTGGTCTGCTATCTAGCACACTGCTATAGTGAAAAATTATGGAATGAACCTACATACAAGAAGTGGTTGTCTATGACAGGCTTCCTGTAGGTTGAGTGTCCATTAATGATAATCACCCTCTTCATCCTATGGCTGTCCTAAGAACATAACAAATTTAAGATGGAGGATTTTTTATATTTAGCAAACATAGTGTGGCTTTAGCAATTGTGTAATCCACAATTAACAGATAATAGCTGGATCTGCCTGCCAATAGGGCAAGTGTAAGAAATTAGCATAAAAATCTTCAGAAATGAAAAATTTTGAAAGAATTTCAAAAGAAATGGTTTTACTAATTAGGATCTGTAATAAAATGCACCATAAAGTCAAGTTATTCATGGTAGGGCTTAATATTGGTACACTGTTGAGTGAGCATGGGTACTGTGTGGCCTTTACATTCAAAATAACTTAGCACGTAGAGCCACAAATCTGCATCAAATTTTGTGTTAAGCTTGAACATTCCTCCATGGAAACTATTCAGATGACTCAGAAGGCTGCAGCTATAGGCAAGTGGTGATTGGCAGCTTCATCATGACAACACATCCACTCATGAATCACATTTTGTGCAGTTTTTTGCAAATCATCAAATCACCTGGGTAACTCAATCCCCTCTATAGCTCAGATTTGGCATCCTGTGACTTTTGGTTTTACCCAAAACTAAAATCACCTTTGAAAGGGAAGAGGTTTCAGGCTGTCAATGGGATTCAGGAAAATACGATGGGGCAGCTAATGGCAACTGGGAGAACTCTGTGAGGTTCCAAGGAGCCTACTTTGAAGGGTACTAATGTGTCGTTGTCCCTTGTACAATGTGTCTATTTTTCACATTACATGGCTGGATACCTTTTGGACATACCTTGTATATTTGCATCACTTCTTCATCCATTCTTCTACTGATGATACCAAATTGCTTCTATAGCTTGGCTATTGTAAATAATGCTTCAATGAACATATTGATGTACACATCTTTTTAGTGCTCTTAATTTTCTTTAGCTAAATACCCAGGGGTAAAGTTACCATATCCCTCTTTGTTTCTTATAGCCTTAGTTTTAAAGTCAATTTTGACTGGCATAAGTATTGCTACCCTAGCTTTTTATTTTTTCCATTTTCATGAAATAGGATAAAAGGCCTAGGAATAACTTAGCAAAGGATGCAAAGGACTTACAGAGTGTGAGGCAAAGGTTGGTTTACAGTTATTCATATGGAAAATAATACAATAATAAATAATAATGCAAGAATAAACTGTGTTTTGTGTATTCACAACCGTAAACCTACTTTTGCCCCACCCTGTATACTGAAAACCGCAAGGCATTATTTAAAGAAATTAAAGATGACAAAAAGGAACAAAAAGATATTCCATGTTCATAGATTGAATGAATCAACATAGTAAAATGGCCATATAACCCAAAGTAATAAACAATGCAATTCCCATTAAAATTCCAATTATAGTTTTAAAAAAATAAAAAATTATCAGATTGGTATGGAACCACAAAAGACACCAAGTAACCAAGTAACCAAACCAAGCATGAGAAAAAAAGGAAAAATGCTAGAGGTATCACACCCCCAGACTTCATATCACATCACAAAGTGACAAAAATCAAAATAGCATGATACTGGCAGAAAGACAGATACACAGATTTAAATAAATAAATAAATAAACCTACTGAGATCACAGAAATAAACCCATGTGTAAACAGGCAAATAGAAAAGAAGGCCTCTTCAACAAAAGGTGCTGGGAAAATTAGAAGGCCACAAGCCAAAAACTAAAACTAGGCTGCTATTTGATACCATACAAAAAAGACTCAAAATAGATCAAAGACTTAAATATAGGATCTGAACTATAACATTCATTAAAAAAAAAAAAAAAAAAAAAAAAAAAAACATGCAAACTGTACTTACAAAACCTGCTCCTGGAAGGAATTTTATGACTTCAAAAGCAAGGAAATTAAAAGCAAAAGTAAATGGGACTATAGCAAATAAAAATTTCTTCGCATCTAGCCCTGGCTGGTGTGGCTCTGTAGACTGAGTGCCAGCCTGTAAGCTGAAAGGCTGCTGGTTCAATTCCCAGTCAGGGTACATGTCTGGGTTGCTGGCTAGGTCCCCAATTGGGGGCATGCAAGAGGCAACTGATTGTTCCTCTCACACATTGATGTTTCTCTCCCTGTCTTTCTCTCTCCCTTCCTAAAAATAAATAAATAAAATCTTTTTTAAAAATAAAGATTAAAAAAATTCTGCACATCTAAAGAAACCATCAACAAAAACAAAAGCACCAACCAACAGGGAAAGATATTTTCAAACAACATCTACAATAGGGATTAATATATAATATCTATAAAGAAATCACACAACTCAACAACAAAAATTTCCCATTTGGAAATGGGCAGAGTAAACTCAAGATGCTAGGGAAGTGGATGCTACCTAACCTCTTCTCAAGCTCAAACTGGAATTACAACTAAATTATAGAAAAATCATCTTGAATAACCAGCTGAATATGAGCTGGAGAGAAGCCTTATAAGCATGGACAGCCAGAAGAAGCTACATCACCACAACGTGACTGGCAGAGCACTCCTAGCCCCACCACAGGAATTACTTTGTCCCATCCTATGGTGCTTAAACCCTGATGCAGATGAGTATAGCTGGAAAACATTCACTGATTAACCTAACTGAAAGCCTGCAGGCAGAAGCGGATTTCTGGGAGCCTGGAGAGTGTAGATGACCCTCCCAGGGCCCAATGCTAGTAAAACCTGGCCTTTGTGCTCAGCCTGTTTCTTTCTGAACACAAACAGCAGAGGGAGCCACTTGCTATAGATGGCTGATAGCTCCAAACAGGTTGCCCAGGGACAGTCACAGGGAGAGTTTGACTTAGGCATGTACCAAAATCTCGCAAATAGACCTAATACATAGAAACAAACACAAAGAGGCAGCCAAAATGGGAAGGCAAAAAATCAGGCCTCAAACGAAAGGATAAGAGAATTCTCTGGAAGAACTAGATGAAATGAAGGCAAGCAATCTACCAAATAGAGTGTGTGTGTTTAGAGTAATGATTATAAGGATATTCAACAACATGAACAAAAGACATAGAAACCATAAAAATGGGCCAGTCAGAAATAAAGAAGGCAATATCTGAAATAAATAATGCACTGGAAGAAATAAACAGTAGCTGAGATGATGCTGCGAATCAAATCAGTGATTTGGAAGACAAGGTAGAAAAAAACACCCAAGCGGAGCAGCAAAAAGAAAAAAATAATTAAAAATAAAAGAGATCTTAAGAAACCTTTGGAACATGAAGTATAACAACATCAACATTATGGTAATACCAGAAGGAGAAGAGAGCAAACAAGGGATTGAGAATTTATTTGAAGAAATAATGACTGAAAACTTCCCCCTAATCTAGTAAAGAAAAGACACGCAAGTTAAGCAAGCTCAGAGAGTCCCAAACAAATTGGAACTAAAGACATATCATAACGAATGGCAAGGCTTAAACAAAGAGGGAACCCTAAAGGCTGCAAGAGAAAAGCAGATAGATACCTACAAGGGAGCACCAATTAGACTATCATCTGATTTCTTAAGAGAAACATTTTAAGCCAGAAGGGCTTAGTGTGAAATATTCAAAGTGATCAAAAGCAAGGTCTTACAACCAAGGCCACTTTACCCAGCAAGGCTATCATTTAAAACTGAAGGAGACATAAGGAGCTTCCTAGACAAGTAAAAACTAAAGGTGTTTGTAAACACCAAACCAATATTGCAATAAATGTTAAAAGGCTTGCAAGGAGGAGGGAGGATGGAGGAGGGAGGACGGAGGACGGAGGAGGGGGGAGGAGGAGGAGGAGGAAGAGGGGGAGA
>PVIW01018230.1:0-12093 GCA_004026585.1 Noctilio leporinus | reverse complement strand
GGGGAGGGGGACAGAGGGGAGCAAAAATGGGATGGATGTAATACAACAACAATAAAATAAAAAAAACTAGACACACATACTGCTTTGGTAAAATAAAAATTCTTTGGAAAAAAAAGTAAAAATCGAAATAAAATGAATTTTAAAAAAGACAAAAAACTGTGAATTAGTTGGGATACATTTGAAGAAAAAGAAGAAATGTTAAAATGCCACGGAAGAGTAAAGTGTAACATGAATTCTGAAAAATACTAAGGTAGAATTCAAATCAGCAAAGTTTGGTGTTTGCCTTCTGTCTTCTGTCTCTCAACTTATAGCAGCACCACACGTGTTACTTTCACCTTTTACTAGAGTAGGCTCCAATTGCGATCTAGAGGGTGGAACCCCTGGGTCTCCCCTGGGAGACACTGTTCAGTTTTCTGAGAAAATTATGGGCATATTCACCTAATCCCTTCACCACTGTCTTGGTCTGTCCCAGCTTATTTCCAATAATGTATAGTTTCTGATGACCTAGCTGTCCATTTCAAGGGAGGGGTCAATCTGTGTAGGAGGGTTAGCTCTTTCCTGCTTGGTGCATGCTGATGGAAGCTGTGTGTTAGCAGAGGCTTAGTGGGGCCCTGATTTATGCTTGTTGCACCAATCTCTGGTCTCCTTGCTTTGCTGACCTCAGTGGAATAGGGCCCTAGGAACCAGTGTTTCTATTCTCCCTGAGAGAGATACAAAATGGACCCCTTTAGTGTTTCTCTTTCTGCCTTTCTTTTGTGGATATGCACCCTGCAGAGGCTTCTTGAGCCTGTCCTGCCTGTTTAGCAGAGCTTCTCTGTTGGATGCAGTGTTTACAATTTTGCAGGAGTTGGGGGCTGGGTGAGCCCTTACTTTACCAAAGGTTTAAACTTTGCCCAGGAAGGGTGATCTGCCTGGTATATAATCTCAAGCATGCAATTCTTGCCCATCCTTTTCCCAGCCCACTGCCCTCGCAGCAGACATAGTCTTGAACTCTTCACTTTGCACAGCCTCTGGCCTGCTAGTTGTGCCAGGCTGGGGACCAGAAATCCCTTGGTGTGCAACTTTCTGATCTCTACACTTAGCTGTATCCAGTGGGAGTGAATCACACTTTCAATCTTTTCCCTTTGCTGCCAGGGCAGCTGCACAGAGTCCCTGCCCAGCATGCTTCAGTACTCCTTTTAAAAAGTCTCTCTGGGCAGAACTACTGCAGCAGCACCAAATTTAGTCACTGTCCAGTTTTCCACACACATCACCTCTCCAAAAAGCCAAAAGTCTTTCTCATTTACAGTTGGCCACAGCTTGCTTCTGTCAGACCCAGATGATAAAATGGGTCTCTCTCTCTCTCTCTCTCTCTCTCTCTCTCTCTCACACACGTGTGCACACACACACACACACACACACACACATTCTCTTGGTTGATATTTGGTGTTATAGCTATGGACAGGCTGTTCACTGAATGTGTGTAACTTCAATCTCCTTGATTTCATATATTCTCTAAAATTACTTTTAGCCTAAATCTGGGGGTTCCCTGCACTGGGAGAGGAGGGAGCTACAAAGCTACAATTTCTGACTAGCCCCTCCATAGCTGCAGGTGCTATGCATGGGGTATTTCTCCTTCAACCTATAAAATCTCCTTACCACCCATTGTGAAGTGTCTTCTGTACTCCTTGGCTTCCAAACTATCTATTAGCTAAGATTCCATTGATTATTCAAGTTATTTATTGAAGATCAGTCACAAATCTGATTTGGTGGCAAGAGCAAGTGGACTCAGCTTCTGCCTACTTGGCCACCATCTTCTCACCTCTTCAAATACAGTTAATAGCCTTATAAATAAAAGAAAATTATATTAATACTTTGAGCTTTCTTCCTGGTCTGAAAAATAAAGAAAAGCCATTAACAAATACCCTTTAACATATATCAAATACATATATGTTTGGATACAAATATATGCTAGTATATACCAAAGAGTCATATAAGTTCAGAGAACAGAAAATTGAACAAGATCTCTAAGTCCCCTGCCTTCATGCTGCATAGTCTAGTAGACAGTAAGTTTTTTCTGAACTAAAAAAATTTATTTAGAAATTCAGAGGTAAAAAATAAAAGTCACAAAGGTAAAAGAAGTGAACTTTGGAAGAAATGGACTCAGGAAACAAGTTACAGAGGCAAAAGAAGTGGCCCTTGGAGCTTACAAGAGAGAAGGATAAATGTAATATGCCTGGGGTGAGAGACAAAAAGGGGATGGAAAAGATGCTGATGTGCTCCCAGGAGGTAGAGAGTTAGAGAGTAGAAGAAGGCCATTCCCTGGGGTTTGGAAATGGGAGATGGGACTTAATGGAACATACCCTTCGTCCTTCATGTGCCAAGTGAAATAGGAGAAGCTTTAACCATTGAATAGTGACAGGAAAGCTTATGGGGATGTGCAAGATAATTAAAATACACAAAATAATGTGACAGCCATTAAGGGGAGGACATGTGGTTTGCACAGGAGAAAAGACACACGGTTGTGCAGGAGAGGGACATATGGATTGAGCAGGAATAGAACATGTGGTTTGCAATAAGTTAGAGAAATACATGCAGTTTAAAATGTAGAGGCAGAAAGTATGGTTTGAAAGAGATTCTGAGTAAGTTAGAAAATGGATGCAAGCCCTCCCCCAGTCAAATGGGGATGAATAGAAGCTGCTGGGAATGTTGGACTGACTGGGAAACACTAAGCTGTGATCTATTTTCCTAGAAAAAGGACGGTACTTCTGACTTCTCTGTTCTAAAACTGGCCTGATTTAGCAGGACTGTATATGTTTGAGTGTTTTAAAGGGAGCAGGATTTAATGGCAGAATTGAACCTTTAATTGAAATTTGAATAACCTTTAAATAAACAAATTCCTTTTCTTTTCACCAACTCTGTTAAATTTAGTTTAGTGACAACAGACGAGCCCCTTATAACTGAAAAGCCCCTAGGGTTCTATTTCAGTGAGATTATGTTCCTGAACAAAGTGTTGTTTGCTCACATAATGCCTTGGTATAAAACCCAGCAATTAGTGTTGAGAAAAACTGGTCTTTATTTACATTCCCAACTTGGGTGGGGCACTGTAAGCACTTCAGCTCAGAGTCCTTTTCTCCCATGAGACCCAGCACTTCCTTTACTCCCTAAAGGGCTATAAGCCAAAAACATGACCGGAAGTTCCCCATTCCTTATCTGTCAGCTCTCCTTTTTAGGATCTGAAGAGGCTGATGACTTCTTTTCTTCAAGATGTCATCAGCTTCTGTATGGTAGTCCAAGATGTCATCAGCCTCCATATAATAGTCTGACAAAGTGTGCACTGTGTTGCACTGGATCATGGTAAATTCCAGGTCCTAAAAGAGTCCTTTTCTCATGTCCCAAGTTTCCAGAGTTCAGAGAAAGTCCAGGTATGCAATATGGAATCCTTGGCAGCTTTGGAGTCAATTGAAGCTGCCCCAATTAAAGCAGCAGCCTGCCAGCTTTCTTACTAGCCTAGGCTGCCTGTCCCCCCTTTTCTTCTTTCAGACTGCATGTCTGCATGCCCTTTCAAAACTGCATGGCTTTCATTACCTCCTTGAAGACTGCATTGCTTTCTCTCCTCCTCTCAAACCCCACAGATTTCTTTTCCTGTGCAAATGGCTGTCACCTTTTTTAAAACCCTGATTATGGCTTGTGATGCAGTGGGTAATGTGACCAATTGCAGCCACCCAGGAAATCTCACAAAGGACCCATAAACTCATTATCCTTCTATAGCCAAAACCCCTCCCATCTCCTTGGCACCTTGGAAAGACCATAACCATTTGCATAGCTAAGACACTGGCTATAACCATAGATAGGCAAATATCTCTCTCAGGAAAAATGGCTGTGCTCCACTGAGTCTCAACACCCATTCCTCAAATCATAGGCTGTGGGGAATTTTAAGGATGCCTGTTACAGTTATAAACATAAAAACAAATAACTATTTACAATAGCCAAGTGCTGGAAACAGCCTAAGTGCCCATCGGTGGATGATTGGATCAAAAAACTTTGGTACATTTACACAATGGAATACTACATAGCAGAAAGAAAGAAGGAGCCCCTAACCTTTTCAACAACATGGATAGAACTAGAAATAAGCCAGTCAGTGAAAGACAAATACCATGTGATCTCACCCATTTAAGGACAATAATGAACAAAACAAACAAATAAGCAAAACAGAACTAAATACATGAATACAATGAATAGATCTCCAGTGGGTAGAGGGAAGGGAGGAGGTGGGAGGTGAGAGGAGGCAAAAAAGGGGAGCAGTTTAGTTAAGGAACTAGTATGGAAAAACCATGGACATGAACAACAAGTGGGATTGACTTTGGGGGGAGTGGGTGGGTGGGGAAGGGGGAAGAGGGAAGGAAAAAAGGGATGGATGTAATACAACAACAATAAAATTAAAAAGAATCAAATAATCAACTAGTTATGGAAAAATATGAGCAAAGTGTCTTGATAGTGAGGGGCTGGGGGTTAAGGATCATTTAGATTGAGTGACTTGAAAAGTTATTACTGAGCAAGTGGCATTTGAGCTGAGACCTGAACAACATAAAGGAGATAGTTGTGGGTGCAAAGTTCAAGAAGAATGCTCTGGTTAGAGGAAACAATTAGGCCACATTCTCTGAGGAGGAAATATAAGCTTAACATGTTCACAAACAGACCAATGTTGCTAGTTTTGATTGGTGATTATGAAAGCAAGACAAAATAAGGTTGGAAACTGAGGCAAGGCCAGATAATGTTGAACCTCTCTGGTTATATCAAGTATTTTGTATTTAGATGTAAGATAGTTTAAGATTTTAATCAGGAGAGAGGCATAGTATGAATAAACCTCAGAAAGATGTTTTGCTATAGCTTGGAAATTGAACTATAGGCAGCCTGCAAGGGGAAATGTCGAAGGACCAATTTAGGTGACTATTATAATTATTTGGACAGAAGATAATGGTGGCCTGAACTAGACTGGTAACAGTGGAATTGGAGAGAAATGGATGGATTTGGAATATGTATTCTAATGGTAGGGCCAACAAGACTAGGTGATACATTGAATATAGAAGTAAGAATGAGGTAGGTGGCAAGAGTGAATTCAAAGTATTGGGTATGCATGATTATGTAACTAGGTGGTATCATTTAATAAGAAAAGATGATGCCATTTACAAAGAAAATTATTAAAAGAAACTAATTAACAAAACAAACACATAAGCAAACTAGAACTAGGGGCATGGAAACAAGGAACATACTGATAGTGACCAGAGGAGAGAAGGGGAAATAAGGGGAAGGGGAAGGGGCTAGTCAAGGAACTAGTAAAAATGAATTATGGATATGAATAACAACAGGGAGAAGGGGAGGTAGGCGGGACAGGGGAGAGCAATTGAGGTAAAAAGGGGGCAAATGTAATACAGCAACAATAAATCAAATTAAAAAAAAAGAAACATTAAAAGAGAAAGTATTTTTCTAGCTTCTCCTCCTCCTCCTCCTCCTCCTCCTCCTTCTTCTTCTTCTTCTTCTTCTCTCTCTCTCTCTCTCTCTCTCTCTCTCTCTCTCTCTCTCTCTCTCTCTCTCATGAATCTGGTATTGTTATGTTAATAGTAGTTAAGCTATTAATAAAATTAATGAGAGTAGCATCTAGTTTACATGGTTGTTGAAGTGTGTGTGTGTGTGTGTCTGTCTGTCTGTAGTGCACAATCATTATATATAGTCTGGAGTGAGACAAGTGTGTAAGTGCTGTTTTAGAAAGGTAGGAGGTTCCTATACAGAGTGCTGACCATTGAAATTTGCAGCTCTAATAGTGGAGGGTGCAAGAATATTTGGACCATTGGAACTAAGCCTAGGCAAAAGCTAGCTTAGGATCTCAATAGAGAGCATGTTCATCTTGTACTGTATAGGGGCCTGGATGCTCTGGAATGCCAGAGAAAATGAGGTTCCTTTGCTTCAAAGCTATATGTATTCAGATATTTTTTCTAAGGGCCCTCTGAATCTTATGTGCACCATGACACTGTTCCAGAATTACACCAGAAAATTTGGAAGAATGAAGCTCTAGTAAGATGTGTACATTTATTATAATTTTCTTACTTTAGTTTTATTATAAAATAGGAAGACCTGGGATGTTGTTGCTCAATACTTACTTTCTCACTCATTATTTCTATTCTTCACAAAAAGCTTTTGCATATGTGGAACTGAGGCTCTAAGAGATTTTATAACTTACCTCAGAACACATTGAGAGTTAGTGGTAAAGCAGGAGACTACAACCCAGATTTCTCTGACACAAAAATCAGTGTACTTTTGCCTGTACCAAGTAATCTCCAGGGCTCCATACAGCGAAGCTAGACATGATATGCTTTGTATTTACAAAGAATACCTCATTATTGGATATTCTATAAAAAAGGAAATGGAGAATTGTGTCAGCTCCACTCAATACTCATGAATTGAGAGAGGAAGTATGATCCTCAATGTGAAATCAAGGAGTCTGTAATACACTGAATTTCAAGATTTTCCCTAAGTTCCTGATCCTGATGTGCACACCCTATAGAATCCTATCTGCTTGAGTTTGGGAAGGACCTATGAATATAATGTTATATTGCTTCTGTGATTATGTTACATTATATGGCAAAGGTTAGCTGATTTTTCAGATGTAAATTATCTAATCTATTGACCGTGTCAATCAAAAGGAAGAAAATATGGTGTGAGCCTGACCTAACAAGTTGAGCCCTTTACAGAAAGAGCCTATGCTTTTTCTAAAGTCAGAATCTCAAAGCAGCACAGATGCTCTCTTACTAGCCTTTAAGAAACCAACCAGAAAGTTGTGATCTGCCTATAGTGAGACAACCAAGATTCTCTGAATTCTTCCAACAACCCAAATGAGCTTGGAAGAGAGCTTCAAGCTCTGGATTAGCATATAGCCTACTTGACACATGGGATTGCACGTAGCCTTATGAGATCTTGAGCAGGAGATGCAATTCAGACTGCTGTCCTATGGAAACTGGGAGGTGATAAAAGTGTGCTGTTTTAAGCTTCTAAGTGTGAAGTAAACTGTTATATAAAAATAGAAAACAAATACATGGCCGTCTTGTTTGGGGTAAACTAAAATACCAAGCTTCCACTCCTGGTATCTTGCCTATTATAGGTTTTCTGGGTGGTTCCCTAAAGGAGGTGATGTTGAAGCTGAGATATAAAATGAGAAGCAGTGATCTAGAGAAAAAGGAATATTAATCAGTCAGGAAGAGAGAAATTTCATCCTCACTTGAGACATCACAAAATGCTTTTCAGAAATGCTTGCACTTACCCTATTCACAAAAGAGGAAAAGAAAATACCTCCTGCCATTACAGCTTTTTTGGCAGAGCATTCAATTGAGAGTGTCCCAGGGTACATTTCATTGACCTTGCCAGCTTTTAGGCTTTTCACAGATGGCAGTGAAATGATTCATCATCAAGAGAACTTTTAAAACAGTTCATTCAGTGGGGAAAGAAGAAAATGTCTGTCAAATGGCTTGGAGACCAAACAACTAGGTTATTGAATTCCTTTCCTTAGGAAGGGACCAACTGACAGTTGAATGCAGAGAAGCAGTATTTGCTCTTATCCCTAGAGAAGAAAAAGTTTTATTTTTACAGTTGATATATTCCCTCTCAATGTGAAGGCATTTTATCATTTCATTTCATGTTGTGATTTAATTTTCTTTCTCTTAAACTAACACTGTCTTCCTTCTGACACCTGCCTCAGTGGGTAGTGAGGAAATATTCTAACTTGACCTCTGATGCCTGAGGTCAGAGGACGAAAATCCAGAAATGAGCTCTGTAGCTTCATTTAAAAAATGTAATTTATTGGGGTGATATCAGTTAATAAAATTATATAGGTTTCAAGTGTACAATTATATAATGTATTATCTGTATAGTGTATTGTATGTTCACTACCCTGAGTCCAGTTTCCTTTCATCACTATTTATTCCCCCTTTACCCTCTTCTATCTCCCACCACTCGCTTCCTCTTTTGTAATCATCATACTGTTGTCTGTATCTATGAGGTATACTTTTTGCTTAATGCCTTCACCTTTTTCACCCAGCCCCACAATGTTCCTCCTGAAAGCTGTCATCCTGTTCCCTATTAGTCTGGTTCTATTTTGTTAGCTTTTAAAATATATTTTAGTTGAGGCAAAGCTCAGAGATAACATTAAATTTACCATTTTAACATGCACAGTACTGTGGGTATCTATATATTAAATATGTTTATAACCATCACTATGATCTAATTCTGTAACTTTTCTATCATCGCTTCTCACCCAAACCCATACCTATTATTGGTCAACCTCAATTCTAATTTCTCCCAATATTTCATTACCTGGAAGTCATTAATCAGCTTCATGTCTATGTTGATTTGCATATGCTGGACATTTTATGAAAGTGGAATCAAACAAAATGTGACCCTCTAACTTTTCACTTAGCATAATATTTTTAAAATTCATCCATGTTTCAGAGTGTATTAGTAGTTCACTCTTTTATAGCTGAACCATAGTCTACAATATACATATACCAACCTTTGTTTATCCATTTATCTATTGATGGACATTTGTGGTCTTTTCACTATTGTTGGATATCATGCATAATGCTGCTATGAACACTTCTGAACATAGTTTTGCATAAAAATGTTTTCAAATATCTTGAGTGTATGTACCTAGGAGTTCCTTTGTTGCATCATATGGTAATTTTATGTTTAACATTTTGAGGAACTGCTAAACTATTTTCCACAGGGGCTGTATCAACTTAATATCCTCACTAGCAATTTATGGGTATTCAAATTTTTCCTTCTCTTTATCAGCACCTGCTACTTTCAGTTTATTTTTTTTAAATAATTGTCCTATTAGGCATAAACTTGTATCTCATTGTACCTTTATTTCTTAAATACGCTATTTATTTTAATTATATTTTATTGATTATGCTATTACAGTTATACCAATCATTTCCCGTTGCCCCAACTCACCACTTGCCAATTTGTCAGGTAATCCTGACACCATTGTTCATATCTATGGGTCATGTGTAGGTTCTTTGGTTACTCTATTTCCTATACTGTACTCTATATCTCCAGGACTATTCTATAACTACCTATTTGTACTTTTTAATACCTTCACCTCTTCAACTATTCCCTCATACACCCTCCTGTCTATCAACCATCAAAACACTATCCATATTTATGATTTTGTCTCTATTCTTCTTGATTGCTTAATTTGTTTTTTAAATTCAATTGTTGATAGATATGTATTTATTGTTCATAAGCTTTGATCATCATTTTCTTAACTAAGTCCCTTTAACATTTCATATAATAATGGTTTGGTGATGATGAGCTCCTTTAGGTTTTTCTTGCCTGGGAAACTCTATCTTCCCTGTAATTCTAAATGGTAACTTTGCTGGGTAGAGCAATCTTGGCTGTAGGACCCTGGATTTCACGACTGAATATTTCTTGCCAATATCTTCTTTATTTTTATAAGACTTTATTCATTGCTTTTAGAGAGAAGAGTAGGGAGGGAGGAAGAAAGGGAGAGAGGCATCAATGTGTGGTTGCCTTTCACCTGCTTCCAGCTACAGATCTTGCCGGAAACCTGGCTTGCAACCTGGTTATGTTCCCTGGCTGGGGAATCAAACCAGTGACCTTTGGGTTCGCAGGCAAGCCAATCTCTTCTAATTAGTTAGGTAACTAATTGCTTTTCTCTTGCTGCTTTTTAGATTCTCTTTATCTTTAACCTTAAGCATTTTAATTATATGTTTTGGAACAGGCTTCTCTGCATACAGCTTGTTTGGGATTCTCTGTGCTTCTTGGACCTGCATGTCTATTTCCTTCACCAAATTGGGGAAGCTTTCTTTCATTATTTTTTAAAATGGATTTCCAATTTCTTGCTCTTTCTCTTTTCCTTCTGGCACTTCTATGACGTGAATGTTGGAATTCTTGAAATTGTCTCATAGGTTGCTTACACTATTTTCATTTTTTTCTATGGATTATTTTTTCTTCTTGTTGCTCTGATTGGTTGTTATTTGCTTCCTTATGTTCCAAATCATTGATTTGATTATTGGCTTCATCCATTCTACTGTTGTTTCAATGTAAAAGGCTCTTTATTTTAATGTGTATCCTCCATTTCTAACTGGATTCTTATTTATGCTTTTGAGGTCCTCACTAAGTTCTTTGAACATGTTTATAACAAGTGTTTTGAACTTTGCATCTAACAGATTGCTTATCTCCATTTTGTTTAGTTCTGTTTCTGGAGTTTTGATTTGTTCTTTTGGGCCACATATTTTTGTCTCCTCATTTTGGTAGGCTCTGTGTTTGTTTCTATGTATTAGGTAGAGCTGTTATGTCTCCCTATCTTGATAGCATAGCCTAATTTAGTAGGTGTGCTGTACAGTCCAGTGGCACAGCCTCTCCTATCACCCAAGGTGGATACTGAAGGTACACCCTGCATGTGCACTGAGTGCATCCTCCTCTTATACTTGAGCCTTGATGGCTGTTTTCAGGTCAATAGGAGAGATTTAGCCAGGACAGTTAGCTGCAATGAGTGGCTGTGACCACTGACCACCAACTTCTGCCCTCCATGGAGGATCAGCTGTGTGGGGACACAGTTCTGGTGCTCTGCCATTGTTTGTAGTTGTCCACTGGGTGGACAGGCTCTGGGATTTCCTGGGTGGTACTTGCAAAGGTTAGCCCCCACCTGCATTTTTACTGGGGCTACTCTGCCTGAGCTGTAGAGCAATCTGAGATCGCTGCTATTTATGCTGGGCTTGGCAATTGCCAGGAAAGACCAAGCTGTGAATCTAGGCTGGTTGCTGCTAATACTGGGCTTGGGGCCACTTAGCAAGAGGTAGAAGGGCTGGAGACTCACTGAGGTTGGCTGTTGCTTGTTTGAAAAGATTTAGAAAGTTGTGACACATGAGCCAAGACCAGCCATTCATATGGAAAACAGCTTGGGTGGACCCATAAGTTAGGTGGAACAGGGTCTCTTGG
This sequence comes from Noctilio leporinus, assembly GCA_004026585.1. Classification (NCBI taxonomy): domain Eukaryota; kingdom Metazoa; phylum Chordata; class Mammalia; order Chiroptera; family Noctilionidae; genus Noctilio; species Noctilio leporinus. The sequence goes on along the minus strand of PVIW01018230.1, from coordinate 1,101 downwards.
GCAAATAGTGTCAGCCAAGTTGATGGATTCTCATATATGGCACCAGCCTGCTGACTCTGTGGTCTTGTTGGGTGAGCGATCAGAAAAGGGACAATTTCCTCTACCTGGGAGAAAGCTGTGGGATGAGGACTATAGTGTGGGGTTGGGACTCCTCTTTCCTTATCTATCCCTCTTGAATTTTTATCCACCACATGTGGATGTTGGACCAGCTCATTCCATGTCTCCACTACCTTCTACTAATCTGGATTGATGGGGTTTCTTTAATTCCATAGTTCTCAGGCTTTTATTCAACTTGATTTCTGATGGTTCTGTGTGATGATTATTCTTCTAGTTGTAATTTTGATGTGGTTGTTTGAGGAGGTGAGCCATGTTTACCTAAGCTGCCATCTTGCCCAGAAGTTCATTGTAGTTTTGACTTGCAACTCCCTAATTACTAATAATGCTGAGAACCTTTTCATTGGCTTATTGGCTTATATCTTCTTTGGAGCAATGTCAATTAAAGTTAGATTTTTTTGTACATAGTTTATATTTTCACATTTATTTATACATTAATTTGTTCAAAGCTACTTAACAAGTGTTATTTATTATGTTCAAACAAAATGCAAGTTTTTTATTTCCTTACTTAAAAGGTGTAAACATTTTTGGTACTCAAAAGTCATTTTGCGCATATGTCCCTGATCACAAATACAGGCATTTTGCTTTTTTTTTTTTTTTTTTTTCTTTTAATTTTATTGTTGTTGTATTACATGCATCCCTTTTTTGCTCCCTTCTGTCCCCCTCCCCGCCCACCCTTTCCGCCCAAAGTCAATCCCACCTGTTGTCCATGTCCATGGTTCCTTTATACTAGGTTCTTGTCTAAGCTGCTCCCCTTCTTTGCCTCTGCCTCCCCCCTCACCCCTACCCCTTTCCTCCTAACCACTGCAGGCCTATTCCTTGTATTCATACACTTGGTTCTGTTTTGCTTGTTGTTAGTTTTGCTCATTATTGTCCCGTAATGGGTGAGAACATATGATACCTGTCCTTCACTGACTGGCTTATTTCACTAAGCATAATATTCTCCAGTTCCATCCATGTTGTTGCAAAGGGTACAAGTTCCTTCTT
>PVIW01018229.1:0-12108 GCA_004026585.1 Noctilio leporinus | reverse complement strand
TCATACACTGTTGGTGGGAATGCAGGCTGGTGCAGCCACTGTGGAAAACAGTATGGGGTTTCCTTAAAAAACTAAAAATGGAACTGCCTTTTGATCCAGCAATTCCACTACTTGGACTATACCCAAAGAATTCTGAAACACCAATTCATAAGAACCTATGCACACCTATGTTCATAGCGGCACTATTTACAATAGCCAGATGCTGGAAACAGCCTAAGTGCCCATCAGTGGATGATTGGATCAAAAAACTTTGGTACATTTACACAATGGAATTCTATATGGCAGAAAGAAAGAAGGAATTTGTACCCTTTGCAACAACATGGATGGAACTGGAGAATATTATGCTTAGTGAAATAAGCCAGCCAGTGAAGGACAGGTATCATATGTTCTCACCCATTACGGGACAATAATGAGCAAAACTAACAACAAGCAAAACAGAACCAAGTGTATGAATACAAGGAATAGGCCTGCAGTGGTCAGGAGGAAAGGGGTAGGGGGGAGGGGGAAGGCAGAGGCAAAGAAGGGGAGCAGCTTAGACAAGAACCTAGTATAAAGGAACCATGGACATGGACAACAGGTGGGATTGACTTTGGGGGGAAAGGGTGGGTGGGGAGGGGGACAGAGGGGAGAAAAAAAGGGATGGATGTAATACAACAGCAATAAAATTAAAAGAAAAAAAAAAAGAGTGAATGAGGACATACAGATGGCCAGTAGACATATGAAAAGATGCTCAACATCAGAGAGATGGGATACCAATGAGATACCACCTCATACCTGTCAGAATGCTTATCATTTACAAATTAATAAGAAACAAGTGCTGACAGGGAGGTGGAGAAAGGGGAACCCAATTCATAGTTGGTGGGAATGCAGATTGATGCAGCCACTATGAAAAACAGTATTGAGGGTCCTCAAAAAACTAATAATGGAACTGTCTTATGCTCCAGTGATTCTACTTCTGGATATATCTGAAGTAACGCACAAAACTATTTTGAAAGACTATAAGCACCCCTATGTTCATTGCAGAATTATTCACAGTAACCAAGATAAGGAAGCAGCCTAAGTGTCCATCAGTAGTGCTACATGTATACAATGGAATAATACTTAGCCGTAAAAACCAGTGAAATCTTCCCATTTGTGACAGCATGGATGGACGTAGAAGATATTATGGTAAGTGAAATAAGTCAGAGAAAGACAAATACCATATGATTTCATGGGGGATCTAACAAACAAAATAAACAAACAAAATTGAAACAGACTCATAGATACAGAGAGCAGACTTATGGTTGTCAGAGGGGCCCCCATCAGTGTAGTTTACAGGGTAATAGAGAGTGAGTGTTGATCCAGCCAGCCAGCCTGCCTGTGAAGTGCAGATGGCCTAAGAGGGTCTCCATTTCACATGTGAAGAGGAATTGGACCCCAGGCTTCTCTTTGTTTTTCCTTTTTTTCTCTTTAACTCGCTGGTTCATCGCTAAGCATTAGGAAGGTGATTAGTTCACACTCTCTTTATTTTCCTGTCAGCTTTTTGATGTCATCATCCAGCAAGACTTCTTGCAATTTTTGACAGCTATTATTAGTAAATTCTAATAATGGCATGCAGCAAACTCATGAAGTTTTGTTGTATGAATAAGTAAGCGAATGAATAAATGGATGAACTGCCAAATATGTTAATCATAAAAATCACACCAATCACTACCCAAAGACTGATGTTCAGGCTATAACAAGGGAAAAATTATGAAAGATTAGTGTATTTGTCAGAGACCCCTAGAGAGTCTATGGATTATGACAAAGGAATTTCCTCCAGGACAAGCCATGAAATAATAGCCCTGTCACTGTAGCACTTGGTGATTGAAAGAAACACATGGTTGGTTGTCCATATTTTGGGTTGTATGTTCAAGTACTTTTGGAATGATGAGGACTTTGTATATCAGGGACATATTTTAAAAACCAAAGGTGAAACAACCCAAGCACAACAGGTCACCAAGTATCTATCAGACTCTCGCAGTCCATTGATAATCAGGTGGAATAGGTACCTCCTGGCATAGGTGTGGGTGTTGGGGGTACAGTTTTACACAACACTCTACCTCCTAAAATGGTTTACTTTACGAAAAATAAACTTTTAGCAGCTATTATGGAAGGTGTCACATGTACTCTATGCCAAGTTGTTAGTTACATCATAAAGCCTAAATATTGCAACAGTGGATGTTGCTTGTTTAGCAAATCACACTTTATTGGCCTCTGAAATCATGCTTCTCCTATGCTTGTCACTTCTATGTAGGTTCCTATGAACACTCAAATGATCTCACTTATAAATGGAGAGAGGCATGAGACAATGACATCTAAAGCTGCTAGAGCTAGCTAGGCAGGCTCATTGGCTTACGTCTGTTCACACGGTAGGAAAAGTCTGAATAATAAGGAGATGCCTCAGCTGTCAAAGAGCATAATCTTGGTGTGCAGGACCATACTTCTCTAACTTTAATGTGCATGCAAATCACCTGAGGCTCTTATAAAAAGGATGATGCTGATTCAGTAGTTCTACAGTGTGGCCAGACACTCGGCACTTCTGGAAGCTCCCAAACAATGTTCATGCTGCTGGCCTGTGTATTTTTTTAAAGCAGCAAGACTATAAAGATGGATCTTTACTCATCTTCATGGAGCAGTAGTGCAAACTCTATATTCAGTGAAGTTATCCAGGAGCATATTGCTGAGATGGCTAAAATATATGTGGAAGCTAAAATTTTCTGAGAAGGGGAATGCTTGAGTATTAAAGTGAAACTAGCTGCACTAATAGGCCAACCCTGACCAGTGGTGAATTAACATAAGAAAGTTTACTTTCTTATCAGGTATAGTCCAGTCAATAGTGATGTGGTAGCTTAGGTCCATGCAATCATCCAGGGATTCAGGCTGATGGAGACTCTGCCACCTTCAACACCAAGATTTCAAGTAACTCTGGATTTTCATAGGTAGTGACAGATGGGGTGAAAGAGCCCAAGCGACACAACAGTTGTCCCAGAAGTGACACACCTGACTTCTGCTTATTTCATTGGCAAGATCTAGTCCTATAGCCTTCCCTAGAGGTAAAGAAACTGAAAAGCTGGGAAATATATTCCCTGGCTGGGCAGTGACTTCCCAGGAGCACCTCTAGAGTGGAAAGGAAGCTGGGGGCTCTCCTACCATCGTATGAAAAACCCATTTATTCACTGCATCTTCCATCATAATGCAGTTCTTGCTTTCTACTACCTGAATATTTCTACCTCTAATACCATTTGACCCTTGAAGAAGCAGATCATTCCAAACAGAATAAATTAGTTGTAAAATGCCAGCAGTGGATTCTAACCTAACATGGCATAGTCAAGTAAGCAAACATAAATACTCTGCAGGAGAATGACTACTTTATAAATGTATGTGGGACCCTTTCCCCTATTCTTCTCCTAGAGAGGCAAAAAAAAAAAAAAAAAAAAAAGTGGGAGAAGAGGGGCAAGGAGGAGGGAGGTTCATTGTTTTCCAGGGATCCCCAGATCCATGGGTATAAGGGGGCATATTATTATACCATTATTATACCATCTTTTCCTCTTGTCTGTTCTTTTACATTTAAAAAAATCCAACTTTGAGAATTTCCTGTTTACTTTAAACTTTTATGACTGGCTTAAGTTGCTCTTCCCTGTGGGTGTGCTTACTTCTGGGTTTAGCAGTGGGGATTTCTGGTTTTTACCTTCCCCGAGATGACTCACTTCTAGATTATCACCACAAGGCATTAGTCAAAGGCTTTCCTGGCAACAACAAAAGTAATACTCTTTAAGAACTTGAGAATTAGGTAAATTTATCTTATCCACTTAGCCTTGATTTTTCAAAACCATGAATTTTATATATTGAATGGGCTTTTGTGTAGAAGGGACAGCAGGACATGAGCATAAATTGCTTTTGGATCCCCTTTGGGGTTCCAGTGCACCACAGGTGATGAAATCAGGATGCACAGAGGTGTAGAGAGAAGAGTTATGCCTGCTCTCCTGCATGTTCCTTCTTCTAGCTAATAAAGACAGTGGGCATATCCCTGAGCTGAAGGTAAGAAGCAATGGTTGTGCCCGCTAATGAATTCATTGGATTGTTATGGAGGCTGGAGAAGCAAGAGCTCTAGTCAGTGGGCAGACACAACCCTCAGAGATAGATCTCCTGGTGCACAAATTTTGAGGGCCTCTGAGTTCTACCTTAGATGACAATTTGGTTAAAATGATTATGAGTAATAGATTGTCTCTTTTTCAATATCATGGCTCATAATTTTGCCTCAAAGCTGTTTCCATAAAAACCATCAAGAGTGTAAAACTTGAAGTCTTCCTTACATTGAAGTGTGGGTAAAGATCATGTGCCACCTAACAATGTATAGAAATTTGTTTCAGATTTATTTTTTTAGTTTTATGAATCAAAATCAGAGTATTAAAATTTTTTACAAGGAGCCAAAATGCTGCTAAGTTTGGGTTCTGAGACAGGAAATTGAAAAGATTTCTGAGGAAGCATTTTCACGATACCCTGCAGTTGAGGAGTGGGGCTAGATGGGGGGAGAAGAACAGAAGAAAACATCCAAAACATCTTTTGAGCTGTTTTTCCATTTTCCTTTAGTATCATTTTTTCAAAAAGGCTTTCACATACAAGAGAATTTTAAACAGAGGGGAGTTTCTCAAGGCCATGTGCTATTTATTAGTGAGCAGAGGTCAGAACCCCGTCTCCCGAGCATCATCTGAGGTCAGAAGTCGGGTACAGAACTGCAGTACCCACCAAAGGCCCATGGAGAGAGAAATGTCTGCTCAGTTCCACAGGGAGTTCTGCACAGTGAGGGTAACACCTCTGAGTTGCCCTGATCAGAGGACAAGAGCGCTCCAGAGCTCATACTTTCATGCTGTCAGTCATTGGTTAAGGGTGGTCCCTTAGGGCAGCCCTCCAGGCAGGGGCTGTGGAAGGCCTTTGGAAGCCAGGATTGAGGGGATAAGGCAGGAGGACTCACAGTATCCCCTACAGATGACAAGGTAACAGTATGTCTTAGTGTTCTCAGTGACCTTCTGAGCTGGCTCATGGTGATGCCTGTCCATTTATTGTCCTTCATTCATGATGGCTGTACCTTACTCCCACCTTCCCTACTTTCTATTCACACAGAGTCCAAGTTAGTGGACAAAAGAAGTGAAGTACTTAGGCACCTTCAGTGTCTCTCTTGAAGATTGTCATCTCTCAGGGGCCACATCATCATTAGCTATAGCCCCCTGCCACACCCCACCACCGGGGAAGGAGAAGGAAAGCGTATGGGGGCAGCAGGGTGGACAGGCATGCCTGCTGTGTTGTACAACAAGATTAAGAAGGGCAAGTGGAATCGCTGGATCAAAAGGCAGTTCCATTTTTAGTTTTTTGAGGAAACCCCATATTGTTTTCCATAGTGATTCCACTACTTGGACTTATACCCAAAGAATTCATAAGAACCTATGTACCCCTATGTTCATAGCGGCAATATTTACAATAGCCAAGTGCTGGAAACAGCCTAAGTGCCCATCAGTGGATGATCGGATCAAAAAACTTTGGTACATTAACACAATGGAATTCTATATAGCAGAAAGAAAGAAGGAACTTGTACCCTTTGCAACAACATGGATGGAACTGGAGAGTATTATGCTTAGTGAAATAAGCCAGCCAGTGAAGGACAAATACCATATGATCTCACCCATTACAGGACAATAATGAACAAAACTAACAAGCAAAACAGAACCAAATATATGAATACAGTGAATAAGCCTTCAGTGTTCAGGGGGAAGGGGTTGGGGGGACGAGGGAGGAAGAGGCAAGGAAGGGGAGCAGTTTAGACAAGAACCTAGTATAAAGGAACCATGGATGTGGACAACAGGTGGGATTGACTTTGTGGGGGAATGGGTGGGTAGGGAAGGGGACAGAAGGGAGCGAAAAAGGGATGGATGTAATACAACAACAATAAAATTAAATTTAAAAAAAAAAAAAGAAGGGCAAGTGTTGTCTCTTCCCCTGGCTCCTCTACCACCTTACCCATTATCCCCATGAAGCTATCACACACAAATCAGGACCCCCACCCACCATATCATTCTCTTCATCACTGTTCTCCGCACCAGGCTGAAGTGGAGCAGTAAAGCATGGAGGGGGCCAGTGGCTGGCCACCGGAAACCCACGAGCTTCGGGATCTGCTGTGAGGTGATGGCCACTCAGCTGGCTTGACATTCAGTGCTCAAACTCTGAGAGCAATCTCACAGATAGATTTTGTAGGAGTTGTGCTGAGCCCCATGAGCTGGAAACACCATGCTCTGTTTTACTTTGTTTTCAGCTTTGGCTTATACTCTATGGGTATGATTTTAAGGAGCCTGTGTTTTCACTTGAAGAGAAAGAGGAAAGATGAGCCTCTGACTCATTTTGTGCCACCTTGTGAAAATGTACCAAGCCATTTGTTAATGACGTGTGCAATTGTCTGTGCTTGTTGTATTTGTACAGATCCTGAAAAATGAACATGGTGTTACATTTTACATTTAGAGCATCACCAACACTCCTGAAAAACTTGTTTGTTTGTTTTCCCTATCTTGCTCTTAAACCAATCCAGAGGGCATAAGTGACTGTCTTCCCCCTCCCCAGATGTTCAGATGAAGGTTCTGGACTCCAGTGAACGCAGTTCCAGGTGAATCCATGTGATGGCTTGCCTGATCCTAGATCCATTCCCTGCCTAAACTCAGCTGAGAGTACCTTAGGTCACAGAGAAAGGGGATAAACTCGGACAAACAAAAGGAAAATACTGTTGTTTTCCCAAGAATATGAGTCATAGATCTCACTGGAGTGGACTTGAAAACCAAGCAGCACTCACTCAATTTTTAAAAATGATTTTATTCATTATTTTCAGAGAGAAGGGCAGAGAGGGAGTAAGAAAGGGAGAGAAGCATCAATGTATAGTTACCTTTCACCTGCCTCCAGCTAAGGACCTGGCTGTAGACCTGACTTGCAAGCTGGTTATGTGCCCTGGCTGGGTAATTGAACCAACGACCTTTGGGCTCGCAGGCCAGCACCAATCCACTGAGCCACACCAGCTAGGGCTCACTTAATTATTTATGATCCATGTTTAGTTCCTGGAAATATTTTGCTGTTGATAAGCAGAGCTAACTGAACCCTATTATTCTGCTTGTTTGTGTGACCTGCCTATTTGGAAACAGAATTCTGAAGGAAGGTTCTAATGCTGAATAAACAGATGTGAGAGATGACTTCATCTATCAGAGCCTGGCCACTGTGTGTCTAACTCCCCCCATTCCCCATGTCTGACATCAAATGATGCACAAGGAATGGGGTTCTGACCTCTCCTTACCCATAAATAGTGGGTGACCTTAAGTAACTCCTCTCTGTTTAAAATTCTCTCATGTGTGAAAGAATTCTGAACAGGAGATGCTAAAGAAAAATGGAAAGACAGATCAAAAGGCATTTTGAATATTTTCTTCAAAAGGTAGAGCACCAATTACCAGAACAGGTGCATTTTTAGAAGCTGTCTTCTTTTCCTTTCCTAGAGATGTGTGCAGGGATTTAAAATAAGTGAAATTTGCATTCTTCCCTCTCCCTGTCACATACTAGTTCCCTCTCTCAATGAAATGGCTTTTCCAAGACTGATAACTGCTAATAGGGGTCTTCCACCAATTCCCATTGCTGTAATTATTCTTGTCTACAAGTGGAATATTACTTTGTAATGGAAAACCTTCCAAAGATGCTTCTGTAGCACAAGCCCAACTTTAATAGACATTTACTGAGAGCTCCCAGAAAGGTTGCAAAGTGACGTGAAATTGTGATTAAAACACACACCAATTAAAGACCCAATAGCATACAAATTTTAAATTTAAGGCATTTAAAAATTATTTATTCTGGTGATAAAATTATATATATATATATGAATATATATATAATTATATATATATGAATATATATATATTCAATTTAAAGAGGCATCAGTATGAAAAGTGAACATCACTCATAACCTCCATACCAAGAGGTAATGACTATGAACATTTTGGTGTTCGTGTATGTGTGTGTGTACGTAATATACATATACACACATGTGTAAAATTCTACTGAATGTACTTTTGTATTTTCCCTTTTTCAGGTGATATATCATATCTTCTCATACCATCACATAATCTTTTAAATTTTTATGCATTATTTACAAAGGATAGGAAGAATATCAGTATAGCCTACACCCTGCCAAAGAATAAAATATCCTAATATAGCTGACCATCCTAGTGTCCCCTTCCCACCTCTCATTCACCACCACTCCCCATTTTTGGTGATTACTATTCTGTACCTGTTGTATATTTATGTTCTTAAGCAAGAAATATATTGTTTTGATGTTTTTAAATGGAAATAAAATATGTCTTATTTTTATATATTTTTCTTAATTTTGCTGAATACCCCTATACTCCCCATTATTTTCAGGACATATTTTGTTTGGGAAATTCATCTTTGAGTATCTGCATCATTCTAGGCCATTTGTCCCCACTGTTGTATGGTGCATCTTTGTAGGAAGGTGCTGTAATGTGTCTACCATCCTGCTAGTGGCCGTGTTCATTGTTTCTAGTATTTCTTCTGTTGAAAATATCATTGTTATTAACATTCCTGGACATATCTTTTTTCCCATGTGTGACTGTGTCCCCAGTGAATATACCTGGAGTGGCACTGTTAGGCATGTACATGTTCCACCTGCCTGGATATTGCCTAATTATCACCGAAATGGTTGCAGCAGCTTTATTCTCATGGTAGTGCATAGAATTCAGGTTACTTTATGTCCTTATTCATGCACAAGATCATCAGACTTAGATTTTTCTTAGATGGGTGTAAAGTGGAATATCACTATGGTTTTAGTTAACCATGCCCATTGTTCACAAAGTTTTTAGTGGTGGCATAATATCCTACTCAAAGAAGAAATCAGAATTTGTGCACTTTTCCCTTATTATTGGACAGCATGTTTCCAATTTTTCATTATATAAACAATGCTTCCTTGCACATCCTTATACTTAATTCTTTACCAAAATAACTGATGACTATTCCTTCAGAATACATTTATGAAGACATATTGAGGTCTGTCCCAAAAGTATCAAGCCAATACCAATATAATTAAAAGAGTTTGCACTTAGGTTGTTTCCAGTGCTTGGCTATTGTAAATAGTGCTGCTATGAACATAGGGGTACATAGGGTCTTATGAATTGGTGTTTCAGGATTCTTCAGGTATAGTCCTAGTAGTGGGATAGCTGGATCAAAAGGCATTTCCATTTTTAGTTTTTTAAGGAAACTCCATACTGTTTTTCATAGTGGCTGCACCAGTCTGCATTCTCACCAACAGTGCACCAGGGTTCCCTTTGCCCCACATCCTTGTTAACACTTGTTGTTTGTTGATTTGTTGATGATTACCATTCTGACAGGTATGAGGTGGTATCTTATTGTGGTTTTAATTTGCATCTCTCTGATGGCTAGTAATGTTGAGCATTCTTTCATATGTCTTAGGGCCCGTTGTATGTCTTCCTCAGTGAGTTGTCTGTTCAGATCCTTTGCCCATTTTTAATTGGGCTGTTTGTCTCCCTGGTGTTGAGTCCCATTAATTCTTTATATATTTTGGAGATCAAACCCTTGTCTGAGGTATCATTGGCAAATATGTTTTCCCATACAGTTGGTTCCCTTTGAATTTTGCTAATGTGTTCTTTAGCCCATAAGTGGATGATTGGTACATTTACACAATGGAATACTACGCAGCAGAAAGAAAGAAGGAACTCCTAACCTTTGCAACAACATGGGTGGAACTAGACAGTATTATGCTTAGTGAAATAAGCCAGTCAGTGAAGGACAAATACCGTATGATCTCACCCATTACAGGACAATAATGAACAAAACAAACAACAAGCAAAACAGAACCAGATATATGAATACAGTGAATAGGCCTTCAGTGGGCAGGGGAACGGGGGGAGTGGGAGGGGGGAGGAAGAGGCAAGGAAGGGGAGCAGTTTAGACAAGAACCTAGTATGGAAGAACCATGACATGGACAACATGTGGTATTGACTTTGTGGGGGAGTGGGTGGATGGGGAAGAGGACAGAGGGGAGCAAAATGGGGATGGATGTAATACAACAACAATAACATTAAATTATAAAAAGGAAAACAGTTTGCACAGCCAATACTAAGGTATGACAGACCTTGTACGTTACCCTAAGGCTTACACATTTTGTCAAACACCCCCCTCGGGAGGATGCACCCATTGCTCACTGCCTAGCAACTTCTTTCCTAATGCCCTAATGCCACTGAATAAAGTAAGGCCTCTATTACTACTTCTCATTCAAATGAACTGCAAAACTCAACATATCCAAAGTTTCTTTAGTTAAATAATTGTGTTTATTATTAATGCTGTTAAAATGGAAAGTTGGGTTTATATTACAGCATGCAAAGGTTCCCCCAAATATTTTTATTTGAAAAGTGCTGACAAAATGAATCCAACTACTTTAAAACCTGTTGTTTATAAAATCCTTCTGAGTCCATTTATTCAGTCTTTTAGTAAACATCCAACAAGCACCTGGTACATTTTAGGCACTAAGCTAAATATCAGGGATACAGAGATTCATCCTGTCATTCACAGATATTGACTGAGTGCTTTAGAAAACCCAAGTCTCTGCCCCTGGGATCTCTCATTCTGGTGGGAGAAACTTAGATATAAACAAATGGTGCTAAAATAACCCTTTGCTCTTGTTTATTTTGTAAACTGTATAGAGTGTTCCTCAACTAGCAGCATCACATCACCTGAGAGCTTATTAGAAATTCAGAAAAAGGTGGCGGAGGAGTGGGTGGTTTAAAGGCAAGTCTTGAGGGATGAGGGTCACACTCTGAGGCCAACATTTAGGCTTTAAGGAGTGAAGAGCTTTGATTTTCAGAAAAACAACCCAGGCAGCCACACCAATAGGGGCTATGGTAGGGAAATCTAGGCTGACAGAAAAGCTACAAACTAGACAAAGCACACAAAGACCAACTCCATCAATCCCTAGCCTGCCTATGCACCTTCTTGCACTGTAGAAACTGTACTTGCCAGGTGCAATTTTCTTGGGCTTCATTAAAACCATCATTCTTAGTAACTATCTTTCTAGAACAGACCATACTTCCTCTGGTATCAGGCCCTGAAGGGAGCAAAAAACGAACAGCTCATGGATTTCCCCTTCCACATGTCTCTAGTCAGCTTGGGGAGATGAGACACTGAGCACATGTGTTCACCAAAATGATTATAACACAGGAGTGCATCAATACAGGGCAGAGTTAGTGATGCTGTGGGGAAAGGGAAGTGTCCCTTTGGCTAGTGTTGTTGGGAAGAAATTTTAGAGAAGGTAGGGTTGGAGGTGGGTCTTAAATGGCCTCTCTACCCTTGTCAATAGAAGAAAATCCTGAATGGATTGTTAACTATCCGTTCAGATGCAATTATAATAGTGTGAAACCATTAATAAGGCACAATTATAGAGCAAGGAATTCTACACTTCGGTGAAGAAGTGCCACATTACTTAATTTTTTTTTAAATTTTATCGTTGTTGTTTTACATCCATCCCCTTTTTGCTCCCTCTGTCCCCCTCCCCACCCACCCTTTCCCCCCAAAGTCAATCCCACCTGTTGTCCATGTCCATGGTTCCTTTATACTAGGTTCTTGTCTAAGCTGCTCCCCTTCTTTGCCTCTGCCTCCCCCATCCCCCCAACCCCGTTCCCCCTGACCACTGAAGGCCAATTCCTTGTACTCATATACTTGGTTCTGTATTGCTTGTTGTTAGTTTTGCTCATTATTGTCCCGTAATGGGTGAGATCATATGAGATTTGTCCTTCACTGACTGGCTAATTTCACTAAGCATAATACTCTCCAGTTCCATCCATGGGTACAAGTTCCTTCTTTCTTTCTGCTATATAGAATTCCATTGTGTAAATGGACCAAAGTTTTTTGATCCAATCATCCACTGATGGGCACTTAGGCTGTTTCCAGCACTTGGCTATTGTAAATAGTGCCGCTATGAACATAGGTGTGCATAGGTTCTTATGAATTGGTGTTTCAGGATTCTTTGGGTATAGTCCAAGT
>PVIW01018228.1:0-12122 GCA_004026585.1 Noctilio leporinus | reverse complement strand
GTGTTGGTCTGTTTGGGTTGATCCTCATTGGGACCCTCTGTGCTTCCTGAACTGGATTCATGTTTTCACTCATCATGTTAGGGAAATTTTCTATCATGACTTTTTTGAACAGGTTTTCCATTCCTTGTTTCTCTTCTCCTTTTGGTATCCCTATGATACGGATGTTGTTACGTTTCATGTTGTCCTGCAGCTCTCTTAACCCCTCTTCAGTCTTATTCAGCCTTTTTTAATTCTCTTGTACCGTCTTGGAGTATTTGTCTACATTATCCTCCAACTCGCTGATCTGGTCCTCTGCTTCCTCTAGCCTACTGTTGATTCCTTCTACTGTATTCTTCAATTCAGAAATTGTATTCTTCATTTCCTCCTGGCACTTATTGATAGTTTCCATGTCCTTTTTCATGCTGTTGTAGTTCTCAGTAAGCTCCCTGTAACTTCCCTGGAGTTCTTTGTAATTTCCCTGGAGTTCTTTGTAATTTCCCTGGAGTTCTTTGTAGTTCTCCTGGAGTTGGTTACAGTTTTCTTTGGTGTGGCTGAGCTCACTGAGCTTCTCTATCATCATTCTTTTGAATTCCTTATCTGATATTCCAGGTGCCTCTGTTTCATTTTATGTGCTTTCTGGGGATTCTTCCTTTCCTTTTGGTGATGGACTGATTCTTTTTTTCCCCATTTTGGGTGTCTGTTCTTGCTTGCTCTTTATTTATTTATTTATTTTTGTTCTTTCCTTGGGTTCACCTGCTTTGCTTCCTTGCCTTAGTTGAGCACCCTTCTGTGATAGGAGGTTTGTGGAGTTCAGTGTTGCTGTCTCCCAGATTTTCTCCACTTTCTGTTCTTGGTGTGTCCTTTATTTGGGCTGTCTGGTTGTATTCGGGGCCTGTGGGCTTTTAGCAGAAACAAAAACAAAAACAAAAAACAAAAACAAACAAACAAACAAAAAACCAACCAACCAACCAAACAAACAAACAAACAAAATACAAAAGGAAAAAAGAAATAAAAATGATAATAATAATAATAAGAAAGGGTTTAGATGGCTGTTCACCCTTAATAATCCCTGACTAGTCCAGATGGAGCCTGGACCTGAGGGCTTTTAGCAGAGGGAAAAAAAAGAAAGAAAAAAAGGGAAAAAGTCACAAGAGAAAGAGAAATCAATATTAATAAAGAAAAGGTTTAGGTGTCTGTTCACCCTTTATGGTCTCTGTTTGGTCCAGGTGGAGCCAGGACCAGTGGGTTTTATCAGGGAGAAAAGAAAGGAGAAAGAAAGAAAGGGGGAAAAAAAAAAAAAAAGGAGCGGGGGAGAAAGTCACAAGACAAAGAGAAATCAATGTTAATAAAGAAAGGTTTTAAGGCCCTGGCTGGTAACACAGTGGATAAGGCACCGGCCTGTGAACCCAAAGGTCGCAGGTTCGATTCCCCAGCCAGGGCACATAACCAGGTTGCAAACCAGGTCTCCAGTCAGGTCTGTGGCTGGAGGCAGGTGAAAAGCAACCATACATTGATGTCTCTCTCCCTCTCTGCCTCTCTCCCTTCCCCTTTTTCTAAAAAAATAATGAAATAAAATCTAAAAAAAAAAAAAAAAAAGAAAGAAAGGTTTTAGCTGTGTGTTCCCCCTTTATGATTTCTGATTGGTGCAGGTGGAGCCAGAACCTGTGGGCTTTACCAGGAAAAGGAAAAGAAAAATTAAAAAAAAAAAGAGGAAGAAAAGAATAAAGAAAGGGTTTAGAAAGGCTGGGGAAGTGAGGAATACTTAGATTGAGGACTGGGAATGCGTTGTAGCCACAGAGTGAGTAGACTTTAACTCGAGAGTAGGGGGAGGGTCTTGGGTATTTAGGTGGATTGAGGTATGGGGGGGATTAAGAATATGTGAGAAGTAACTTTTGCAAAGGATATGTTGGGGATTAATAGTTCATATTGCTCTCGGTATAACTCAGGTGCTTGAGATTGGCAGCAATCCCTTTCCTGATGCTGCCTCTTTTTCTTGGTCAGGACTTTACAGTCTATAGTCTATATTCTAGCTAGTCTTGGCGCGTGGCAGGGCCTCTGATTGTCACAGTAGGGCTGATTCTGAGTGTCCGCCCCCAGGTAGGCTGGGCCTTCTGCAGCCTGGCTGGGTTTTAGGGCTGCCGGTGTTCTGGAGCCCGCAGGGTGCCCCCTCCCACTCCTGGCGGAGGTTCTTGCCCATGAGGAGCACCCAGCACCCCTGCAGGGCAGCCCACAACTTCGATGGTCCCTGTGATGACTGGCCCCGCCCCTGCAGTTCCGGGAGGAGGCCGGGCCTGTCCGTCAACACTGTGTGGAGTCCGCCTATACTGTCCCGCCCTTCCGGGGTGGGCACCATTCCTCCAAGCCAACCAGCTCTCCAAGGAGTCCTTTATGCGGCCTCTGTGATGAGCCCCTCCCAGACAAAGGGCGGTGCAGCCTTTGTCTCCGGCAATGGCGGGTCAGTTTCCCCACTACTAGTTCCTGGCTCGCCGGCTCGCCGTTTGGAGTTTCCGTGGAGCCTGGGGGCCCGCGGGGCTGCGCAGGGCTGGGCCTCCCCCTTTGCAGGGGCTTCTAGCTGCTGTTTCCCCGGTGGCCCAGCAGCACGGTTTTCAGCCCTCTCACTGCCCTGGCCGGTGCCCTTCCCAGCTCCCCCGCTCCGGCTTCCCGCAGGACTCTTCTCCTCCTCTAGCCCCACATGGAGCCTCCTCTCCCTGTTGCTGGAGTGAGTCTCTCACACAGTCCCTCCCCTGCAAGAGTTCAATTCCGCGTTCCCTATGGTGTTTGTCCTCCCCGCCTGCACTTCACTGTTGAGACTTCCAGTCGCCAGGGAGCTCGGAACTGGCCCCAGTCAAACTCACCCCCCTGGGCAGAGCAGCCACTGCCCAGAGCCGACCTCGGCCTGCTGGCCGGTTGGTCGGGAACGCCTCACCTACTGTCCTGCTGGCCTCCTCTGCCTCTGGGCTCTGCTCCCCTGTGTCCAGATGTTGCCTGTTCCAATTCCTAGGGTCCTGAAGACGTCTCACGCTCCCTATCTTGTCCTCTAGCTGCTTTGGTACTCGAGAACACCATCAGCACTGCTCTCTACTCTGTCGCCATCTTCCCTCTCTGAACATAACTTTTATATGCACTGGGAAACCAAAAAACTTTGCATGGCTCACTTATTGGGATGCTGGCTTTATTGAGGTAGCCTGGAACCAAACCTGCAGTATCTCCTAGGTATGGCTGTATTTTATTTGATAGCATCTTCTGATACCTAGACACTGTACTCTGCAAAAGATATTAAAAAATCTAGCATGCTTTTCTGAAGGAATTTCTTTTGGTCACTCATGTATTCATTCAGCAAACACACCTAGGGGGCCTCAGGCACATGCTGGGCCTGGGGGAGTCAGGGGGAACAAAGCCCACAGGGTTCCTGCCCTTTTATAGGAATTTAACATTCTAAGTGCAGGGACAGTAACTTTTTTTAAAGTAACTATAATAATTGCATTTGGGGTAAGTACTATAGAGACATGAAGATGGGCCATGGCAGGAGATAAGAGAGAGGCCGTTTCAGCTAGGGTACTTACAGGCCTCTGAGACCTGAGGGAGCAGAGAGTGCATGCCTGGAAGCACAGGCATTGCAGGCAGAGGCCCAGGCAGGAGAGCTCAACCTGTTCCAGGACCTAAGGAAGACAAAGGTGGCTTAGCTGGGGAGGGGAGCTCGAGGTGAGAATGGGAATAAGGTCAGGTCTGGGACATGTAAGATTGGGTCAAAGTTGGGGTCAAGAGTTTGGATTTTGTTCTAAGGACAATGGAAGCCTTTGGAGTTTTAAGTGTATATGGGCTAGGGAGACAGGATGTGATTTAATTTTTTAAAAAATATTTTATTTATTTATTTTTAGAGAAAGGGGGAGGGAAGGAGAAAGTGAGAGAAACATCGATGTGCTAAAGACACATCCATCGGTTGCCTCTAGCATACCCCTAGCTGGGGACCTGGCCTGCACTGACTGGGAATCAAATCGGTGACCTTTCGGTTTGCACAGTGGCACTCAATCCACCAAGCCACAACTGCCAGGGCATGATTTAATTTTTAAGAGATCTCCCAGTGAAATTTCATTTTTTTTCTTCATTATTTAAATTGTTTAAAGAGAGAATGGTTTGATAACAAAGGGTTGTGGGAGGTGAGAGGAAATAGGCCTTCTCATGATTGATTGCTAGTGGCTTTGTAAGTAGCTTCATGTCTACAGATGACAATTTGGCAAGATTCATCAACATGAAAACTGCACATGTCTTCAAGCCCTGCAATTCTGCATCTGGGGATTCACCTGGCACACAGACTCACCCAGGTGGGAAGGGAGCCCTGTTCAAGGACATCCACTACAGCCTGAGTGCAAGGGCTGAGTCTGGAAATCACCTCAGTGCCCAGGAATAGGGACTGGACAAATAGATTGTGCTGTGTCTAAGCAACAGAACGGTCCAGCAGACAGGGGATGACCAAAGGCAGGTGCTTGGAGATGTGACAGTCACATGAAATATTTAAAGAAGATGCCTGGAAAGATACATGCAACTCAGAAGCAGCTGTGGCCTCTGGAAGAGGAAGCTTGGACCGAGGCCAGGAGAGGAGCTCTGCCCTGTGTGCCCTGAATCCTGCTCAAACAGTGTACTCATTTGTAATGTAATAAACAGGTGTTAAAGTTAGCCTAGTAAATAAATAAATACCAAGAAAGTATATAATTAGATGTCAGATACATAGTGTGCATAAGGGCTAAAATGATAGATGCTCAGGGTTTTCAGGTTACTAAGTCAGACTCTCTGAGTCAAGTCACCAAAGGAGTTGGCACATCATTGGCTAAAGAAGAAGCAGGGACCCCAGCATCTCTAGGGTGTGGCCAGGCCTCCAGGCCAGTGAAATCTAGGCCCAGATACCTCAGTACTCCCTGGCAGCTTCTCCCCAAGTGCCTTCTTCCTTCCTCTCTCTCTCCAGGGACTGGCTTTACCTGCTTCCTCACAAGTTACCCCTTGTACTCACAAGGGGTAACTCCACTGGGAAAAGGGGTGGGATTTCTTCCTGCCCAGTCCCTGTAGGGTGGAATGGGAGAATTCCCAAGGCCAGGAGAATGAGAGGGGTGCCCAAGCCTAGACTTTTGTAAAGGGACCAGGCCTTGGGTCCATTGACGTCTCCAATGCCCAAAGGGCAACAAATCAGAGATTATTCACCTTTGGGCCTGGGGGCATTGACCTACCTTGACAGGAACAGCTGCCAAACGTTCAGGAAGGTTTTCCAATAGCAGATTTAGGGCTGTTTGGGAGCAGCACTTAATCTGCAAATGTCTGAATAACCATCATTTTCTATGTACCTACTATGTACTAGGTCTGGTGTTAGTCACTTAACACTCTCTGATCAATTCCACCCTCATGAAAACCTATGGGGGAGACTATTGTTATTCTTGTTTTATAGACAGGAAAATGGGCTTCCAGAATGTCCTGGCCCAAGCTCAGACAGTCGGGAGCTGATTAAAACTCACCTCTCCATTCAGTTATAAGGACCCTCCATGTGCAGTGGTCCTATTGACCAGCATTTGGCTGCCCCACCCCCACAAAGCAGACGGCAGGCTGAGGAATCAGGACTTGGACCCCCGAGAGATTGATGGTTGTATGTATATCCTCCTGTCCGGTGTGCAGGGGAAAACTTATTTGGCACCACAGCCTCTGGGGTTTGGGGCCCTGGTTCAGACTTAAATACAGATGTTGGACCCCTCCATCCATCATCTAAGCAACCAGCTCTGCTATTAATTGAGGGTGGTTGGTTGGGAGTCTTGATAAAACTTAAGAGTCACTGTTGGGGGGAGATTTCTTCTGTCCCGCTGCATAAGAAGCCTGTGGCCTTGACTGCTGACTATGACCATGAAGAGAATTAGCCCAGGAGATGCTGAGGACAGCAAAGCCGAGAGGCAGCAACAGCCTGTGTCCTGAAGCCCTGGCCATACGCTTGCTCTTCCCTGGGGCATCAGCAGCCATGGTGCTGAATGTCCCTGCTGCTGGTGATGGCTTCAGCCATGGCTGTGATCGTCCTGCTCTGTGCCTCAGCTTTCTGAGGCCCACCCCAAAGCAAGGTCAATAGGGAGTGAATCCCAGGGGCATTCCTCAGCTGCAGGGGTAGTGGGGATGGGGGTGGAGGGGCACAGGACCGGGGAGTAAATGCTTTGCACTCCTGTCTTTCAGGTGTTTCCTGCTTGAAGGCATTGCAGACACTCTCAAGGGCCCAGGAGAAGTGAGCCTATCACCTCCAGCAGCAATTTTGGCAGCATGCTAGCAAGGTGGCTCCTCCTGCCTTTGGGGTCACTGCAGCTGCCTGAGCTCACCCGCCCAGCATACCATGGTGCCCAAGTCCTTGCCTCAAGGATGCTTTTAGCCCACCTGTCTTGCAGGCAAGATGCCTCTCTGAATGGGCCATCCTTGCTTCCCCACTCACTCAAGCAATCCTGATCACATCCATCCTCATGGTGGCAGGGTTTCCTTCCACACACAGGCTTTTCCTGGGCACACTGCAGTACAAAAGCCTCCTCAGCTTCCCTCTATTGCCCTACAACACACACCTTGACCTCTTCCAGGGACCTTGGGCTTCCTGAGGGGGCTGTGCATCCCCAGGCAGTCATCCCAAGCTCACGTCCTGGCCTTTTCTCAAGCCATTCCCCACTTCTGGGCTCTTGCTTCTCTGCTCAATGTCAAAACTCTAATCATCTTTTTAATTTTTTAGTATATTTTATTGATTATGCTATTACAGTTGTCCCATTTTTCCCCTTTGTCCTGCACCACCCAGTATCCCCATTCCCTCCAGCAATCCTATCCCCTTTAGTTCGTGTCCATGGGTTGTGTATGTAAGTTCTTTGGCTTCACCCTTTCCTATACTATTCTTAACACCCCCCTGTCTATCTTGTTCCTACCTCTTATGCTTCTTAACCCCAGGATGGTTTTTCTCCTTTCCCCTTCTCAGCTGATAACCCTCCAAACATTCCCCATACCTATGACTCTATTTCTATTCTGGTTGTTTGCTTGGTTTTTGTTTTTATTTTTTAGATTCAGTTGTTGGTAATTGTTTGTTGTCATCTTAGTGTTCATATTTTTGACCTTCATCTTTTTCTTCAACAAGTCCCTTTACTATTTCATATAATAATGACTTAGGGGTGATGAACTCCTTCAGCTTTACCTTATTTGGGAAGCACTTTATCTGCCTTTCCATTCTGAATGATAGCTATGCTGGATAGAGTAATCTTGGTTGTATGTAGGTTCTTGCTTTTCATCCCTTTGATACTTCTTGCCAGTCCCTTCTTGCCTGCAACAGTTCTTTTGCAAAATCAGCTGAAAGTCTTATAGGAACCCCTTTGTAGGTAACTCTCTTTTCTTGCTGCTTAGAAGATTCTCTCTTTAACTTTAAGGCATTTTATTTTAATGTGTCTTCGTGTGGTCTCCTTTGGGTGTAGCTTGTTTGGGACTCTGTGCTTCCTGGACTTGTATGTCTATATCCTTCAACAAATTAGGGGAGTTTTCCTTCATTATTTTTTCACACAAGTTTTCCATTTCTTGCTCTTCCTCTTCTCCTTCTGGCACCCCTATAATTCAGATGTTGGCACATTTAAAGTTGTTCCAGAGGTTCCGAAGTCTATCTTCATTTTTTTTCCATTCTTATTTCCCCATTCTGTACTGAGTGACTGTTTATTTCTTCCTTATGTAACAAATTGTTGATCTAAACTCTGTTTTCCTTCCTTTCTCCATTGGTTTGATGTGGATTTTTCTTCATTTCATTTAGCATAGCCTTCACTTCTTCCCTTACACATTTGCCGTATTCAAGCATGACCGTCAAGTCTGTGAAAATCTTTACCAGCAGTATTTTGAACTCTGTGTCTATTAGGTTGGCTATCTCCTCATTGCTTAGTTCTCCCACTGGAACCTTGATCTGTTTCCTCTTTTGGGTCATACTTCTCTGTCTCCTCAACTTGACAGCCTTCCTGTGTTTGCCTCTGTGTCTTAGGTAGAGCTGTGGTACTTGTTACGTTGTAAGTGGCAGAGCCTTAGGTATTTGTTAGTGTGGAGCAACCCATTTCATCACTTCGTGGTGCTGTAGGTGGGGGAGGGGTTAGACAGGGAACAATGCTGCTAGCTCAGCACTTGCCCCTCTTCCAGGCACTTCACCGGCTTCCCATATGAGACTAGTGCCCCTCTAGCTGTTACCCTATTGTGATTCCCAGAGTGGGTGGGCTTGTGGATGTTCTAGGACTGTGGGGTCCTCTAAACAAACAGGTTCTGCTGAGAGACCAGCAATTCCTTCCACCTCCTCAACCCCACTGGTTTTCACAGCCAGGAGCAATGTGGCTTCTTTTTCCCCAGTGCTGGAATCCTGAGCTGCATGGTCTGGTCTGGGGCTAGAATCATTCCCTAGTTGCCCCTCCCAACTTTTATAACACATGACTGCTTTGCGGCCATCTGCACTGCCGCCACTATCACACCTTATCCTCTCTGCACCAGCTCTGCCCTCCTACCCATCTGGATGAGTATTGCTTTTTTATATATGTTTGTTGGACTTCCATGCAGTTCAATTTTCTGGTAGTTCTGGTCATTTTTAGTTTTGAGGTTGCTATAATCCTTCTCATGGTTGTGGAAGTGCATCTACCTTCACCTCCATCTTCACCAGAAGTCCCCTCTAATAATTTTTTAATGAACTTGATTCAAAAGTCACCTCACTTTGCCCACTTTCCTAGGAGGGGTCTTGTCTGTGACAGTCCCTGGTGGTCCCTTTATTAAGAACAAACCCCAAGCCCCGGCTGGTAGCACAGTGGATAAGGCACCAGCCTTCGAACCCAAAGGTCGCTGGTTCGATTCCCCAGCCAGGGCACATAACCAAGTTGCAAGCCAGGTCTCCAGCCAGGTCCTTAGCTGGAGGCAGGTGAAAGGCAACCATACATTGATTCTTTTCTCCCTCTTTACCTTTCTCCCATCCCTTCTCTCTGTAAATAATAAATAAACTCTTTAAAAAATTTTTTAAAAAAGCCTGATACTGAAGGATGTGCCTCACTTGATCCCTGACAGATAAGTTATGACCATTGTCTCCATTTTACAATTGAAGAAACGGAGGTGTAGAAGTCTCAAGCCTTCAGCCTGAGGCAGGGACTTGGGCCCAGGCCATCTGACTGATCTAAGCAGAAAAGGAGTCTTGAAAGGGTGTTGGCCAGCTCCCAGGATTGATTGGCAGGCTGGAGAAACAATTCTCAGCTGTCGGCCTGTCCCTCGAGCTGTCTAGTAATGTAACCTCTGACATAGGACCCTTATGAATGTTGTCCCAGTCCCAGCTGCTAGGATTTTGATCCCAGCTCACTGCAGTAAACCCATTGTGGGGATGGACAGGGGGACAGCCCACCTTCCCCAAATGACCAAAGACCTCTCCCCCCTCACACACCCACACCTCTGTCACCCTGGGGTGGACACAGATTCTTGCACCTTGTGTGTCTTGATTATGTGGATGCTTATTTGGTACCCTCTATGACCACTGAACACAGGCCAAATGCCCCACACCAAACAGTCCTAGCCTCAACAAAGGTTTGTTAAGTGAGTGTGGGGCTTAGGGAAAAAGAGAGACCCCATCAAGATAGGGCATAAACTGACACCCACAGGTGGATATCAGAGGTTAAGCTTATTGTGTAAATATCAAACCTCATCTGGATTTCTCGCTTTTCTAAGAAAAGGGGGAAATCTATTATAAAAGGTTGAGCCTGCATTTCCCTTTGCCACGCACTACCACCCCCAGCAGCTTCCCGGACCTGCAGGGCAGCCTCACCCACTGCCTTGCCTGTGCTCACATTCATCATGTTGCTGATCTGGTTGTTGCCCAGTGACAGCACCTGCAGCTTGACCAGGGCATCCAGGGAGTCGATCTTGGAGATACGGTTGTTGAACAAACTCAAGTCCTCCAGGCTCACCAGGGTGTCCAGCCCCTCTATGGCCTCAATGTTGTTGAAGGACAGGTCTGGAAGGAAGAGGGACATAATAGCTGAGAGATGGGGTGGGGGTGGAGTATCCTGAAGCAAACCTGTCAGGGATACTTACACACTCTGAACCAGTGCCAAGGCATCAGCCGGAGCCAACTCCCAGTCTGACAGCTTGTGGTTTTCTAGAAGCTATGTGTAAATTCCTTCCTGTGGCCTCACTCTTTCATTGCCCTCTCATCTGCCACTTATCTTCCTGGCTGGGGACATGGGCAAATACTCATGTCTAAGCTCTGTCATTGTTCTGAGATGGAAGGGCTCTCAGGCAGGTCTGAAACAGTGCCCACTGGGGTGGGGGAGATAGCGTCCACTTCCCTCAGTCCTCTGGGCATTCCAGTAATAATACCTCCCATCTGTGTGGCAATTAGCAGTTCATCAAGAGCTTGTGTGAACATTCCCAGACAACAGCTCTGAGTGACATATTTAATGGCAGGCTGGGTTCTTCAGGTCCATCCCAGCTGACTCAAGCTTCTGCTCCTGCCCAACTGAGATGTCAGGATCCTCTCTAGCTCAAGTTGCCCAACTTTGGCAATAAAACTGGTTTTTCTGCACCCTAGGTCTTTCATTGAGGATGGGACTGCAACCCTGACCTGGAACACCAATGGCCCAGAGTCCAAACTGGGAGTTTTCATAAACTTGGAATTACTATCATGATAGCTGTAAGCTACTACATTAAAAAGGTGATTTGGACAGTCAGTTTATCCACATCATTTTTTAAAAAATTTTATTGTTGTATTACATCCATCCCCTTTTTGCTCCCCTCTGTCCCCCTCCTCACCCACCCCTTCCCCCCAAAGTCAATCCCACCTGTTGTCCATGTCCATGGTTCCTTTATACTAGGTTCTTGTCTAAGCTGCTCCCCTTCCTTGCCTCTGCCTCCCCCCTCCCCCCAAACCCTTTCCCCTTGACCACTGAAGGCCTATTCACTGTATTCATATATTTGGTTCTGTTTTGCTTGTTGTTAGTTTTGTTCATTATTGTCCCGTAATAGGTGAGATCATATGATATTTGTCCTTCACTGACTGGCTTATTTCACTAAGCATAATACTCTCCAGTTCCATCCATGTTGTTGCAAAGGGTACAAGTTCCTTCTTTCTTTCTGCTACATAGAATTCCATTGTGTAAAGGTACCAAAGTTTTTTGATCCAATCACCCACTGATGGGCACTTAGGCTGTTTCCAGCACTTGGCTATTGTAAATGTGCTGCTATGAAAATAGGTGTACATAGGTTCTTATGAATTGGTGTTTCAGGGTTCTTTGGGTATAGTCCAAGTAGTGGAATTGCTGGATCAAAAGGCAGATCCATTTTTAGTTTTTTCAGGAAACCCCATACTGTTTTCCACAGTGGCTGCACCAGCCTACATTCCCACCAACAGTGTACGAGGGTTCCCTTTGCCCCGCATCCTCGCCAACACTTGTTTGTTGATTTGCTGATGATTGCCATTCTGACAGGTGTGAGGTGGTATCTTAATGCGGTTTTAATTTGCATCTCTCTGATGACTAGTGATGTTGAGCATTCTATCATATGCCTCTGGGACCTTTGTATATCTTCCTCAGTGAGTTGTCTGTTCAGGTCCTTTGCCCATTTTTTAATTGGGCTGTCTGTCTCCCTGGTGTTGAGTCGCATTAGTTCTTCATATACTTTGGAGATCAGACCCTTGTCTGAGGTATTATTGGCAATTATGTTTTCCCATACAGTTGGTTCCCTTTGAATTTTGCTGATATTTTCTTTAGCTGAACAGAAACTTTTCAATTTGATATAGTCCCATTTGTTGATTTGTTCTTTTATTTCCTTTGCCCTTGGTGAAGTATCAGTAAACATATTTTTGCGTAGGATATCCGAAGGTTTACTGCCTATATTTTTCTCCAGGACCTTATGGTGGCACTGCTTATGTTTAAATCCTTTATCCATCTTGAGTTTATTTTGGTGCATGGTGTAAGTTGGTGGTCTAGTTTTATCTTTTTGCATGTTGCTGTCCAGTTCTCCCAACACCATTTGTTGAAGAGACTGTTTTTACTCCATTGGATGTTCCTTCCCCCTTTGTCAAATATTAGTTGACCATAGAGTCCTGGGTTAATTTCTGGGCTCTCTATTCTGTTCCATTGATCTATATGTCTATTCTTATGCCA
>PVIW01018227.1:0-12123 GCA_004026585.1 Noctilio leporinus | reverse complement strand
CCAGGAGGCGGAGTCTGCTTCTGGGTCAGCTCCTGTCATGCATCCCGAGGAGCTCCGTGCAGGGGCAGCCCAGGAGGCCGCTAGACACCTGGAGAAGGGTCCGCCTGCAGTGGCCGCACCACTTCCAGTGGCCGCTCCAGCTACAGGTCTCCAGCCGGGACTGGCCAGCGCAGCATCTCCGGATCTGACCAGGGCTCCCTGACCCCCTGTGTTAGCTTCCTTCTTTGACCTGGTGCTCTTATTTGCTCTCATTTTCATGATTTGCTCCTCTCTGTGGAGTGGTTCACTTTTCAATCTTCTTCTGTGTATTATTTGGGATTCTTTTGGTTTGTTTTCTCGTATACTTTACTTTTTCCTTGTTTTATGCTCAAATATATTTAGATAATAAAGTTACTGTTAATATTTTAAAATGTGCCGTTCCTGAGCATGACGTACATTCATGATACTGCGCAAGCATCGCCACCACTGTGTAGCCGCCGGACCTGCATCACCCCAAAGGGATACCCTGCCCCTCAATTACTCACTCCCCACTCCTCCTACCCCCGGCACCTCCTGATCTGCTTTCTGTCTCTGTTCCCTTACCTAATTCTGAAAGTTTCCTATCAATAGTATCATAAATAGGTGACTTTTTGTGTCTGCTCACATACTGCCATAATCCCCAATCCCAGTCCACGTCTGCCTCATTGTAAGGGAAAGAAATGCACTCACAGCTCTCTCATGGGTAAGCAAGTTCCAGTTATTTCCTAAATGCTCATGTAAAGGAAAGATAAAAACGTTTACTAGGTACAACTCACATTCTCATTGGTTGTTTTCCCTATACCTTCACCCAAATTTTTGGAAATACAAATATATCACCTCTAATCTTGTAATTTATTTTCCAGAATTTAAGGCTTTAAAATTTTCCACCTCTTTAGGAAAGAAAACAGACCTATCTTTCTCCTGTGTTCATTCTGTCTTGGTGTCTGCCACTGTTAAAGGAGGTCAGAGAAGAAGATAGAAAGTCATACTCTGTGTGAGAGCCAACCACTAGTCACAACCCAGTCTTTCTTTTTTTTTTAAAGATTGTATTCATTATTTTGAGAGAGGAGGGCAGGGAGGGAGGAAGAAAGGGAGAGAAACAACAGCGTATGGTTGCCTTTCACCTCCTTCTAGCTATGGTCCTGGCTGGAGACCTGGGTTGCAACCTGGTTATGTGCCCTGGCTGGGAATTGAACCAGCAACCTTTGGGTTTGCAGGTGGGTGCCTTATCCACTGAGCCACCAGCCAGGCCTACAATTCAGTCTTGATATTTTAAGTGTTTTGGTGATTACTTACTCCCATTTTCCTCCCAGTTGTAATCAGTGACTCATTCCTCTGTGTCCACCATCAAACTTAGTTCATTATTCATTAATTATTTATTAAGTCCTAACCATAGGCAAGTAACATGCTAATTATTAGCTATATGATGGGGAACAGGAAAGACAATCTTTTTTTCCTCTCCTTCTCTCTTTCTCCCTATATTCTAGTAAAGAAGACACAACAACCAGATTTATAAAAGATGGTATGATCTATAGTAGAGGAAATATAGTTTGGCTAGTGTAGCATATAACAAAAATTAATAACCTAGTTTGGGGAGTCTAGAAAGAAGTGATGTTTAGTTGAAACTAGAGAATAAGGAGGTGGTGGTTAGAATAAGGAAGGGAATGTGTGTGTCAGGTACATGGAATATTTGGGGGAAAGAAAGGAAGAGCAGCAGACCTATAAATAAAATGATTATATCCACAGTTTAATAATCTCATACATTGAATCTGGGTCAGAGCACAACCTAATGTTGCAAAAAAGAACATGAGAAGCTATGGTAAAGGTCCTACATCTCTCCCTGCTTTACCTGCACCCCATGATTACTTGTGTCCTTGCCGTTAGTGATGCTTGGTTTTGCGTAAGATCTCTGATTCCTGTGAGTCTGATTTGACAATATGATAAGGTAGCTATGAGAATGACCTGCTCATGTCTCCTACAGCAGGGAGCAGAGTTGACTGATATCCTCAGCTTTCCTACTTACAGATCCACTTATGCAACATTTCCTCAAACTGCTCCCAGTCAGTGACTGAGCATAGTGGGACTACTAATGCAGACATTCCATAGGATGCATGACTCCTCTAGTCATGGCAACTTTTTAAAAAATATTTTATTCATTATTTTCAGAGAGAAAGGCAGGGAGGGAGGAAGAAAGGGAGAGAGACATCGATGTATGGCTGCCTTTCAAGGACCTGGCTGGAGACCTGGCTTGCAACCTGGTTATGCACTGTGGCTGGGAATTGAACCAGGGACCTTTGGGTTCCCAGGCCAGTGGCAATCCACCAAGCCACCAGCCAGGGCTCTCTAGTAGGCAACTTTTGCTCAAGAACTTTCCATCTGCCTGGATGAGACTTTCTTGGCATTGCATTCAGTCTGAGAATTTTATACCAATTTCTCCCTACCCATCCTTTCACTGATACCAGAACTGTATCATGGTCTGAAGGCTCTCCCTGCCACCAGGAAAGCTAGCTAAAGGTGAGGAAAATCTAAAATGGAAGGAGAACAAAGATGAGTATCAGTGTGGTCTTGAGGCAACTGCAGTGATGGCAGTTGTAACTCATCTCTAACATGCATTTTGAGTTTCTCTCAAGAAGGGAGGTCCCTGGGAACCACAGAGGAGCTACACCTAAAACCTACCTGAAAAAGTAGATCCATGAGACGTAATCTATAAACTCTGTTGACCATGACAGTGCAACAGTCAATGTCCTGCTGTGAAGGGAGCATAGCTGACTGATGGTTCTACTGTCACATCTCTGATTCACAATTGAGTTTGCATCAAGACAACACGTCATCTGGGCTTGTCTTAGCCAGCCACTGAGTCCAGTGGGACTACTGGTGCAGGCTTATCCCTGAGGGATGTGGGATATTTCTTATGGCCAGTTTTGCCTTGAAGACTCACCCATCAGTGTGGCTGAGACTTTCTTAGATTTATCCTGTTGCCTGAAATTCTTCCTACCCATCTTTTTTCCTCTTCCCATTCTTTTGTAGGTGTCAAATGGGCCATGTAGTCTGAAGTCTCCTTACCTACTCCTGTTTCTTTAGCCATATCCTTCATAGGCGTTTTCCTAATAAACCTCTTGTATACCTACTATATCTACTGTCTTCTTGGATCTGCTTCTCTGAAGGCCTGTTTATGGAATGGAAAGAAGTAGATACAATATGCTGAGTAGTGGAAATGAGGGTGGATTGAGTCAAGAGGACCAGATGGTGAAGGGTTTTATCTGCTATGTAAAGCAGGTAAAATATTTGAATATTGTTCTCAGGAAAGCCACTGAAAGATTTTTAACAGATGAGTGACATGTTTTAGAAAAACTCCTCTTGTTGCGTGGTGGTGAATGAATTAGAAGAGAGCGTGATAGGAGGCATTTGCATTTTGTAGTTACCCCTGCTGTGGCATTGGATAGTTCCCTATATCAACTCTGTCTGTCTTGGGAGCGTGTGAAGGACCTAAAGGTCAGTGATAGTTACTTGAAAAATGTTTGCTGAGAATATTTATTTGTTTTTTCCTAGATAAAAATATATTCTAACATTCTTTATCTTTTTGTGTTTGTGTGTTAGCCTAAAATCGATATCTCTTTTCATACTGAGCTGTCAGCCTAAGCTGTGAGGCATTTTAGTAAATTATCCATGATCACTGTTCTTTGCAATTCTGATGAACTTTCCCACAGGATCTATACTGTTTTGGTACCAGCTCTGAGGAAGAAAATTAGCTATTACTTTCCATCTTAAAAGTCAATTCAGTTTTTGCTCTGTCAAGTATTTCCAGAAGTAATTTATTTGTATATTCAGACATTCTTTTTGGTTTAAATGACAAAATAGACACTAAAATGGCAAGAAGAAAGATTTGGTAAGAAAATTTGTTAACATGGCCTTTGTCTTAGTAATAGACAATATCTTTGAATACTTATACAAGCACAATAATAATGTTTTTGTATATCATGTTATTGTATACTATGTCATATTCTTCCTATGTATCTATTTATTTTCCCTTAAAAATATGCAGGGTTGTTTGTGATTAATAACATCTACATTCATTTAAAAGTCTGAAAAGTCTTATTGTGAGGCTGCCAATGAAAATTTATGTCGTTAAAAATGGTAGCTAACTTAGGAACTCAGAATTCAGTGATTAAGGGCACTGGTTCTACCCTCACCATTTCCCCCTTTATTTTGAACTTGATTATGTTCTCTCAAACTTGCACTCTGTTCCATATAATGAATTACTTCTTGTTATTTGGAAGTAAGTTCAGAGTGGCTCTCATTGTCTGTTTCATATTTGTTGGTCAGATATAAGTCTAGTAGTTACTTCCACTGTTTTTTTAATCTCTAAAGGAATTGACTTGTCATTAGGGCATGTCCAGTATTTATTGGAACCTGCTGTTATCAGATTTTGACTTTAGGCAGAAAGTAGATTTATAGCCTGTCTTGTTTTGCTTACTGTGGCATCATGTGCTTTAATTTTGTTTCCTAGATTCACCTTTAGGTATAAAGAATAGGCCTGTTTTCTTCTGTACCCCAGATATGCTCTAAGCAGTGCTGAATAAGACAAAGCATCTTATTTCTTTTTGTACTTAGAATTATTTTTACCTAACTAAGGAATTATTCATGTTTTCATAGAATCATAAAATATTAGAAGTGAAAGAGATCTTAGAGCTTCATTTTAGTCAATTTCTCGTTTTTAGGTGATGAAATTGAGGCTCAGAGATGTCACATAGCTTGCCTACAAGGTCACAATTGTATTAATGTAGCATTTTCATCTGGACAGATTAACTACTGAAAAAAAAAACAAACCCTTTAAATCTTAGTGACATATAAGAAACAATAAGGGTTTATTATTTACTCACACCATAGTCTATGCAGGTCTTTTGGAATGGGGTTGGTGTGTTCTATGCAGTCATTTAGAGACTCAGTAA
Organism: Noctilio leporinus; assembly: GCA_004026585.1. Classification (NCBI taxonomy): domain Eukaryota; kingdom Metazoa; phylum Chordata; class Mammalia; order Chiroptera; family Noctilionidae; genus Noctilio; species Noctilio leporinus. Next base: position 7,156 of record PVIW01018227.1, on the reverse strand, counting down.
TTTCACCATCTTACAGGGACTCAGAGAATGGATCCTCTGCATCTAGCCAGCAAAAGAGAGAGAGACAGTATAGAAAAGACACACTTGCACTCAGGTCTCTTAGACTCAAAGTGACAATTACTACCACTCATATGCCATTGGTGAGAGTTAGCCAGGTGGTCCCATCTAGATGCAAAGGATGCTGGGAAGTATAGATTATCTGGGTATTCAGGAAGAGAGAACAGATGTCTTTCCATATAGCAGTGGTTTTCAGTGTGTCATCCCAGCAGCATCAGTATCACCTGAAAATTTATTAGAAATGGAAGTTCTCACACCTAGAGAATCAGAAACTCTGGGTGACTCTTGTAATTTACTCTTGTAATTTTGATGGATGCTAAAGTTTTGGGGACCATTGACATATCCTATTAGATATGGCTTAGTGGTTCTCAAACCTGGTTATGCATTAGAATCACCCAGGGAGCCCTGGCTGGTAGCACAGTGGATAAGGTGCTGGCCTGCGAACCCAAAGGTCACAGGTTCGATTCCCCAGCCAGGGCACATAACAAGGTTGCAAGCCAGGTCTCCAGTCAGGTCTGTGGCTGGAAGCAGGTGAAACGCAACCATACATTGATGTCTCTCCCTCTCTGCCTCTCTCTCTTCCCCTCTTTCTAAAAATAATTAAAATCTTAAAAAAACAACAACAAAAGAATCACCCAGGGAAACCTTAAACAAAATCAAATAACACATGGTGCATTGCTGGTGGGAATGCAGACTAGTGGGAATGCATACTGGCAGCCACTATGGAAGACAACATGGAATTTCCTCAAAAAGCTAAAAATGGAACTGCCCTATGACTCAGTGATTCCACTGCTAGGATTATACCCAAAGAATCCTGAAATACCAATTCAGAAGAACCTATGCATCCATATGTTCATAGCAGTGCTATTTACAATAGCCAAGTGCTGGAAATAACCTAAGTGCCCTTTAGTGGATTAATGGATCAAAAAACTTTGGTACACAATGGAGTTCTATGCAGCAGAAGGAAAGAGAGAACTCTTGCTATTTGTGATAGCATGGATGGAACTGGAGAGTGTCATGCTTAGTGACACTAGCATGGGTGACCCATGGACACAAATGACACGTGGGATTGACCGTGATGGGGGAGATAGGGAGGGTGGGGAAGGAGAGGACAGAGGGGGAAAAGTGAGATGCATGTAATATAACAAATTATATATATATATATATGCATATATACAAAATTGCCTGGACCCCATTATGTCCAATTAATTCAGAATATCTAGAAGAGGACCCAGACGTTGGTATTTTGGGATAAAAGCTCCTTGTTAATGACAAGTATAACAACTCTCTCAAGATTGTCAGCAATAATGCCTCCTGCACTACCAACACTTGGCCCCCCATGGCCAAGGTCATCCATGACAACTTTGGCATCCTGGACAGACTCATAGCTGCAGCCACCCAGAACACCGTGGATGGCCCTTCTGTGAAACTGTGGCATGATAGCTGAGAATATCATCCTTGCTTCTCCTGCTGCCAAGGCTGTGGGTAACATCATCCCTGAGCTGAATGGGAAGCTCACTGGCATGGCCTTCTATGTCCCCACCCCCATTGTGTTAGTTGTGGATCTGACCTGCTGCCTGGAGAAAGCTGCCAAATATGATGGCATCAAGAAGGTGAATCACATGTCACAGGGTCCCCTCCAGGGCATCATGGGCTATACTGTGGACCAAGTTGTCTCCTATGACTTTTAACAGTGACACCCACTCCTGCCTTTTTAATGCTGGGGCTGGCATTGCCCTCAGTGACCACTTTGTCAAGCTCATTTTCTGGTATGACAATGAAGTTGGCTACAGCAACAGGGTGATGGACCTTATGGTCCACGTGGCCACCGAGAAGTAAGAGCCCTTGAAGTGCCAGCTCCAGCAAGAAGCCCTCAACTGCTGGGGAGTCCTTGCCCCAAATTGATCCCCAACACACTGAGAATCTCCTGACCTCCAGTTTCCATCCCAGATCCCTAAAGAGGGGAGGGGCTTAGGGAACCTTATCTTGCCATGCATCATCAATAAAGTTTACTGTACTAAAGAAATAAATACATAAATAGAGTTCCTGGTTATTTTATATGTAGCCAAGGTCAGGAATTATTATTCTGGATGATAAAAACTGTTTCTTTCTTTTTTTTTTTTAATTGTATAGTGTAGCATACATCTTGTTATCTGTGTAACTTTGGATAAGTCAGTTAACTCCCCTGAACTTCTGCTTGTTTGTTTGCTTTTTTAATCAGTTAAGTGGTGCATAATCCTAGAACCTACTTTATTAAGCTATGCTGATTAAAGAAATTGTGTTTATAAAGTGTTTATATAACAGCTGGCACACAGTCAGTGCTTGTGCATAAAAATATTTTTTTAAATCACTTTTGATTGTTTTATTGAGAGAACTACAGAGGAAAAAATAGAGTTAATAAAGCAGAAATCAGGACAGTATTAATTACTTCTTCCTTTATTATAGGTTCTTTTTCTTTTTCATTTTTTTCCCCCCTAAACTCAAAATTTGAGACTTAGAGTTGGGATTATTCACCATTTAGGACTGTCTATATTCTTTCCTTTCAGTGGGTACATTGCCATTGTTTCCCACTAAACCTGCTTCAAACACTGAATTTGGGCAGGACATTGATCTAGTGTATTAAGTGAAAATAAGGGAGTGGGCTCTCTCATATCGATAGCTGCTTGGAGACATGGTCCTGATTGGGAGGTGGGCATTGATCATTATCTATTCTGTCTGAAAAAATACGTAGAGAGGCTTCTCTCTGTGTGTTTGATATGCTTTGGGAAAGAGAAAATAAATCACATGTCATGTGTTTGCATAATTTTTTTTTCCTTTACAGGCAGTTTGCTGATAATGGTGATTTTAGTAGAGTCTGGATTACCTTAAAAAAAAAGTGCTCAGGAAGTTCACCCATCCACTGTGGCCTTCTAGTGAGATAGCTTAATCCTGTGGAATTTTCAAGCAACAAAGCTCATTAACAGGGAAAATAGCTAGTTTATTTGTTCCTAATGGAATTAAGATTAGAATCTGTTTTACAGCTAAATGTTATTTTTTTTTCCTGGCCCATATTTGCAAGATTATCTAAAATACTAGTTGAAAGCTTATATTGGTTAGTGAAACTTTCTTTGACTTGTGCTTGAAGTAACTGTTCTTTAAAAATGCTTTGGGTGACAGTTGTGATGGATTAAACTTGTAAACAAGACAGAAATTGGTACTACATTTGATAGAGAGTAGATGAATCATATTAGGGTTAATATTCTGACAGCAAAACACTCACACTTAAACTTCTGAATGGATATAGATGGTTCAGTCTATTCAGACATCCTGGCAAGACTGAATTTAAGGTCCTGGTAGGATGCTGGTTTGTGAGAAGCATAATTTTCTAGGAAGTAATCGCAAAGCTGGGTGTTGACAGGTTGGAGTTCAAATTTCATACCCTGTAATGCTACATAAATCACTCAGTATCTGCCTGGATCTTTTTTACTACCTGTAAAATGTGTTTCACCATATTCCTCTAGCACATACCTCATTGTAGCTTCCACTCAAATACTTAATATTTCAAAGACTAAGAAAGAATTAAACAGATATTTCTGAGTGGAGGTAGAAGATGGTATGGGGATGATGGTAATGGGAAAAATATAATAAAAATTATGTATAACTATTTCTGGTCAAATTATGGTCATTCAGAAGGCATGCAATGCATGTAATTTTCTCCTACAAAGTTCTTTACTCCTTGTGCCTGTGTTACAAAAGTGAAGAGGTCTTAGACAGATTAGCTACTGGAGACAACAGGAAGCATGAGTTCAGAGTAAGCTGTGAATCAGGTTCTGTAGAGCCAGATGTGAGTGCTGTTATTTACTTGGATTTGCTCATTTCTGTGAGCAGTGGGGATATCTGACTGTTTTTAGAAAGCCATCTTACTCTGTAGGGTCATTATTTTTGCTGACAAATGGGGAGGTAAATTAACAGTGACTTCCAAGGTAAGAATACAGTGTATGTTTTCCACTATAGAGAGTTGGGATCTTGCCAGTTAGTATGATGTCTATTTAGCTTTCATCCTTAAGGTTTCCAATGAAAAACAACAACAACCACATTCTATTACTCTTAATGAATAAAGCCTTTTTAAAGCTAGGGAGGTTCATTGTTGGCACTGGCTGTTCTTGTGGAGGACCTTGATGAGTCTGTGTTAAACTGTCAAGAGATAATGGGGAAATTCTCTTGTCTTCAACAAATATTGAGTCATCATGGACTAGGTGAAGGTCAGGAAGCCAGGTAGTGGGGATACAAAATGTTTACAGCATCCTAGAGAGACAGCACAACACTTCAGAAAGGGGCTGTGCTTTGGGAGTCAGGTCTGGGAGGAAATCCTGGCTTAGTGTTCAATAGGTGTACAACTTTCACCAACTGACTTAACTTCTTAGGTCTAAATAAGCTTATCTGTAAAATGGGAGCATTGTCATCTACCTTGTTGGTTTATTTAATTAAGTAACTATTCCAAATATTTGGCAATGCATGTCAAGGCCTGATATGTAGCCAGTGCTCCCCTTTTTGGGCAGCCCTCCTACTGGTCTTTCCTTTTTGGTCCCATTTGTAAATATTAGTGCATTGACAGCTTCTCAGACACTCTATTGTGTTATGTGTCAGTCAATTTCTCTGAGGGTCTTTTATACTACTTGTAGAATATGATTCATCATGCTTCTCTCACATATATCTCATGGTAGTTCTCACTCAAATACTTCATATTTTAATTAAAGATCTCCAGTGTTCATTGCTGTCAGGAAGGATTTTGAATTGTCATTTACATTTTAGTATAATTTCAAGCCACTGGCCTCTCTCCGCCTCTGTACATAGTACACATTATGCTTTCTTATTTCAAGAAAGGTAAAAATGCAACTGAAAAAAAAAACCCCAAAAGATTTGTGTAGTGTTATTTCCAGTTTGGGGCTATATTCAAGTCTTTGTGTGGATATATTTTTCTCAACATTTTTCATACTTCATGAATATTGCTGCCAGATACCAGTGGATATCAGATACTATAGTTAATATGTACATAAACTATCATGGGAAACAAGAAAAAGAAACAAGAAAAAACAGATGAATTTGATAAATTTCTTCTGAAATGCTAAAGATTTTACAAGTGTTTATTGCTATATTTCAAAAAATACTTGAAGTGTACAAAGAATGTGAAACTGAAAAAGGTAACCAAAGATGTACAAAATAATCATAATAGTGATAAAATGCTGTTAGACTAATGCCTACTTACGGAAGATACAAAATTAATATCAAAGTGTTATTGGGAAAATTGTCCATAAGAACCTTCATTTATAATCCCTAGTTCAGAATTTTAGAAAAAACATTCTTAAGGAAATTGTTCATTAGGTAAAATACCTTTTAAAATTTTAGGCAGATTCACTTCAGGCAAATTTCACTGTTAATGAAAAGGAGTTTAGACAATGTAGTAGGACATAGATTGCAAAAGGAGAGGTTGAAGCTGGACTGATGCTCATATTTCTCTTAGGGCTACTGGATAGACAGAAGTTATTCATGGGGATGGAAATCCAGGAATGGAAGCAGAATTTATGGTGGGCAGATAATGAGTCCAGGTTCATTTGTGTTGCATTCGAGCTGATTGGAAGATATCCAGGTAGAAGCATCCAGGAGGCATACTAACAGAGCTCAGGGCAGAAACCAGGCTTGGAGATATGTACAAAATCACTGGCACACAGGTGTTCAGACATATGTGAACACTTGGGGCAAATTGTTGGGGCTGGAGGAGCTCTGTAGGAGATTCATTCCAACGAGGTTGCCCCTCTGACCTTTCCTTCAGGAACTCTAGATGTTCTCATGTACTAGACATGTCCACATGTCAGGTACACATGGCTTCGGCTCACACATGTGTGCATGGGGTGATTCTAAAAACAGCATGGCTTCACACTTCTGTTCCTTTACCTTGCGTCCATGTCTGAATTCTTGAATAACTAGAGGTTGGTGTGTGTTAGAAGCTATAAAGAAAAACTGAAAAGACTCTCTGAAAACCACATAAGCATCACTGCTTTGGAGCTCCTTCCAGGAAGTGTCATGTGGAAAAGGAGTGGGAGAATGTGGCAGAGTCGTTTGGTGCTGTATCACCTCCCCATGGTCCACCTCTGGTTTCAGCTCCATGGATGGTTCTTGTGAACTCAGACTCAGCTTGCTACTGTTCTGATGTCTACCTTGAGGACTTCTCTGATTCTGTAGAATCCCCTTGGCCTCTGCCATTGCAGCCTAGAAATGCAGAGGAGCCAGTGGCCCCCTCCTTCAATGGACATTGGGAGGCAACCATCCTTCCTTCAGCTGAAATGCATTGGAGGCATTCTCTATTTAGGGCCCTAGTTGAACCAGGCTCTATTTCTTACAAGGTGATCTGGATCCTTAAACTTTCTTTTCTCCCTTTCTTGTCTCACTCTCTCAGTCCAGAGTCCCGGAGCACCTCCTAAATAAATCACCTGCCCCCAGGTCCTTACCTCGGGTTCTGCTTTGTGGAATCCTCCCTAAGATGGCCAACTTTGTTTACACTTCAGTGGAGCTGAGGCACTGCCCACCAGCCTTGGCTGAGGGAGGAGATGGTGGTGCCCAGCAGGGTGCCCATGGATACTGCAGTGCCCAGCCAAGAGGGGCTAAGGGGGTCAAGGTGAAGGTGGAAATTGAGGTTGACACTGGCAGGACTGTGGGCTGGATATGTCCATAAGCATGTGTGAGTTACAAAACTACTTGGTAACAACCTTGCTGGAGACTGGGAATGTGAATTCTCAAGTCTGGGTAAGAGCCAGGGAAATATTAGTTATGGTAAAATTTGAATTGTCAGAATGTGTGTGGCTGTGGAGGCAACAACCAGTGACAACGAGTAAAATTTCCTAGGAATAGCACAATGGTTCTCAATTTTTTTTTTTTTTAATTTTATTGTTGTTGTATTACATCCATCCCCTTTTTGCTCCCCTCTGTCCCCCCACCCACCCACCCATTCCCCCCAAAGTCAATACCACCTGTTGTCCATGTCCATGGTTCCTTTATACTAGGTTCTTGTCTAAGCTGCTCCCCATCTTTGCCTCTACCTATCCCTCCCCCCTACCCCGTTCCC
>PVIW01018225.1:0-12073 GCA_004026585.1 Noctilio leporinus | reverse complement strand
CAAAGGGTACAAGTTCCTTCTTTCTTTCTGCTATATAGAATTCCATTGTGTAAATGTACCAAAGTTTTTTGATCCAATCATCCACTGATGGGCACTTAGGCTGTTTCCAGCACTTGGCTATTGTAAATAGTACTGCTATGAACATAGGTGTGCATAGGTTCTTATGAATTGGTGTTTCAGGATTCTTTGGGTATAGTCCCAGTAGTGGAATTGCTGGATCAAAAGGCAGTTCCATTTTTAGTTTTTTGAGGAAACCTAGTATAAAGGAACCATGGGCACAGACAACAGGTGGGATTGACTTTGGGTGAAAATAGGTGGGTGGGGGAGGGGGACAGAGGGGAGCAAAAAGGGGACGGATGTAATACAACAACAATAAAAAATTTTTAAATAATAATAATAATTATATAAATAAATAATTATTTTCTAGTCAAGTTAATCTCTTTTTCCATTTAAACATCTTAATAATTGAATAATAATATAACAACAGCACTGACAAACAACAACATCAACCCATATATTTGCATAGCATTCTAACTCTATATGTTCAAGGCCTTTGTGTATATTATATAATTTAAACCTCAAGAAAACTCTATGAAGTAGACAAGGCAAGGACAATTATCACCATTTTACTAATGAGCAAAACAGGAAAGAATATCAATTGTGATTTTTTTCCAGTTTCACAAGATATCTTAAACCTTAGTTTTATGACTTAAAGTCCTAAGACACAGTAGAGATTAAGTTTAAAAAATTCTCCAATGGCAACTTGTTTCAAAAGGAGAAACAAAACCCAACTGCACACATTGCATTAATGTTCTATAAAGGATGGGAGGGAGGCAGCACAAGAAACTTTTGTCAAAATATGACTAATTCTTTTGGTCATTGTTGTGCACTATGATGGAGAAACTTGCATAGATTTTGTTTAGTTTAAAATTATGGAAAGTGGATTGACTTCATGGAGTTTCAAGTAAATTTGAGTTGGAGAAAATGTAATAAACTAAACATGCCTAGTGATTAATTTTAAATATGACAAAATGTTTGAGTGCTGCTAAAACAAACAGGGAATATAAGATAAACACATTAAAAAATGAAGATAGAATTACATTTCAATGAGGTCATTGGCTATCATATTAGGCAACAGAGAAAACAAAATAAAGTAATTAATTTTGGCTACCAAGATACAATAAGATATAGTCACAGAATGAATTTCTTTATGAATTGGATTATAAAAATTTAATCTTCAGTTTTAAATATTGTATCTCAAAAATTAAAAATTAAACTCCTCTCATAAACTAATCAATACATAGCCCCATCTTTATTAAATAGTTAAATTTATAAATGTTGCATTATATCGAACACTTTATTATTCAATATGTATCACAAATGAAACACTTGGAATGTGGGATAAATGCATTTACATTCCAAGTGTTGCATTGCCAATATTAAAATTGCAGGATCTAGTTAAAATTTTGTTATCACTATTGAAATTAGTTATAGCCCATTTAATTATTTAAAATAATTATAATATCATCAAGGGTAATTAGATAGGTGGGAAAATCAATTATATAGGACATGTAAAATTTTAAAATGAAAAGAGCAGTTGGTATATATCATGTACAAATGTACCTGGTTCTTAGCCAAGACAAAAGCACCAAGGTAATTTGTGCCATAATTTATGTAAAATAAAATTACATGGCATCTTTTGGAGTAAAAGACAAAAATACTCAAAAGTATGTACAATATGAAAATCAGATTGAAAAACTGATAGAAGAGGTTGTCATGTGAAATAACTTTATTTTTACACCATACCTCCAACAAAGCAAAGTCCTCTTTTATGTTGATATACTTGGCATTTAAGAAAAAATATTGTATTACAGATATAATGATTTATATAACAGAATTACATGCCTTCTGACTTGAAGGGACCTTGAACATCATTAGATTGAACACTTTAGTCTGCTGAGACAGAGCAAAATCTCTGTGTGACTTTCCCAAGGCCACAGTCAGAGCTTGGACTGGAATCTAGATTTTTTTCTCTCCCCTAGTCCAAAACTCATTCCTCTATAACATATTGCTTTACATTTGAGACAAAAGTGCAATTTTACAAAGCACTTCAGATTTTTAGAAGTCAAATTAAGCATAAAGATCACAATTTCCAGAATCCCAAACACAAAATGCTCTCCTTACATTGATGGGCAATGAGGCACGATTATTTTTTTAAAGAATCTGTCCTTCACAAGGCCATTGCATCAATCTATCCCCTGTTCTCTAAAATCAAGCAAAGCAAATGCTTTCCCTTATTTTGATCTGGATGATCTGATGAGGAATCAGACATATGTTCTGTGAAACCCTTTCAATTTCAGTTTATGAAATTCTTCTGCAGCTTAAAAAAAGCAATTATTTTAACCATTTTAAAGATTAATATTTGGATCAATTCACCTATATCTATATCCTTTGGGAAAATGGCTGAAATGATTGGAATAACACCACTTTTATTCATTTTAGTGGAAATATATAATCATTACTGAGTCATACTCTTGTTCTATGTGCAGAAGGTCCTTGATAGTCTTCTGAAATTTACCTATTCCCAAATCCATGAACTTGTTTTTACAGTTCCATTTATTTCTCTTGAATCATATTTCTATTTCTTTAACATATCCTCATACACTGGCTTTACAAAATCCACTAAAATATTTTCCTAACTTGATGGCCATTTCTCCTGTCCTTTTTAACACACAAAATTATCTCAAGAATAGAAAACAACAAAGTTAATTAAGATACAGTTGCTTGCAGATAGCTAGATACCCTCTCAAACTTAGTATTTCATGCTACTATGTGCATTTTAAGATTACTTGAAAATAGTCGAAACATCCTAAAATGTAATTCAGTAAATGTTAAGTGTTCTTCTCTATATGCAGTAAGAAAAAAGGCAGTCCAGGGACAGGTTATGCCTGGAAGCTTTAAAGATAATCACTCTGAAATTGCTGTTATAGGTTGGATTGAGTACCTCCAATAATTCATGCATTGAAGTTTTAACTCATAGTATCTCAGACTATGACATTATTGGAAAATAGGGCCATTGTAGTTAGAATTAGTGATGATGAGGTCGTTATGTGGGGCCTAATCCAATATGACTGGTATCCTTATAAAATGAGGAAATTTGGACACAGAGACAGACTTGCATAGAGGGAAAAGAATATGAATGTTACAGAGGGGGAGAAATCCAAATCCCCCACTCTGCAGTTTGGAAATTGGGGATGGGCTGAGCATCAGTGGACCAGCCTTTGTCCTTTTTCTGCCAAGAAAATAGGAGGACCTTACCCAGAGGATAGTTACAAAAAGGCTTACAGTACTACAAAAAATTGTGTCAGTGGTTAGAGCTATTTACTGTACACATTTTGTCAAAGGGCGTTTAAAATAGGGGGCAGCCATCACTTTCTCTCCTGGATGGACATGTAGACAGTCTCTCTCTCTCTCTCTCTCTCTCTCTCTCTCTCTCTCTCTCTCTCCCTCCCTCCCTCCCTCCCTCCCTCCCTCTCTCTCTCTCTCTCTCTGTCTCTCTCTCTCTCTCTCATGACCTCCAGACAGACCTGCAGCCTGAGAAACAGGAAAGAACTCACATGGTTTGGGAGAAGGGGGTCAGTGAAGTGGGGAAGGGAGATATGCAGCTTGTGCAAAGATAGGGAATTACATGTGGTGAAAGAATTAGGAAGTGTGCACAATAACCTCCCCTAATTGGGTACAGCAGCTGCCAGGAACTTTGAATTTATAACTGGAATGCTAAGCTGTAAACTGTTGTTATATTTCTGAAAAATGGTACCACTTGCTTGACCATTTTTAAACCTAGCCTAATCGGGCAGGACTATATATTTTGGGTGGTTTTAAGCAAGTGGGATTTAACGGCATAATTGCACCTTTAATATAAATTTCTATAACTTTCTAATAAACAAAATACCTTTTCTTTTCACCAAACTCTGTTACTAAGAGTCATTCCTGGTGGCCGGCAAATGGGCCCATTAAAACTGAGGACCCCACCCACCCACCCAAAGGGTCCTGTTACATGAAGGCACAGGAGGAGGCCTGGAACAGATCCTTCATTCACCACACTCAGGGATATCAACCCTGCTGACAACACCTTGATCTTGAATTTCTAGCCTCCGGAATGGTGACACAATTAATTTCCCTTGTGTTAGATTTGTGTGAGGAAGAAGGGGAAGATATGTAAACCAGTTCAAAGCCTTTATTGGAGAGGTCCAAGCATGTGGGCTGAGTCTGGAGTGACTGCATCCCTGTGCAGAAACAGAGCAGGGATTTTAGGGGTGTTAATCATGAGTAACAGGATTGTCAGAGTCCTGGCAAGCATAGTGACCTGATTGCAGGCTAAAATGGTTGATTCTTGCAAAACAGGGAGTGGGAGTTGGAAGGACCCGCTGCAGATAGTCCAGTAGAAGAATTGGTTAGGAACTGGAGTTGGTCCTAAGAATAGAGAAGTTGCTAAATTCCTGTCTGCTGATAAGGATACCTTTGAAGGACACAGACAGCCACTCGTGCCAGCAGTTACTGTGGTGGGGGCAGCAGATTTATTGGGGGCTTGCTGAAATTTGAACTGAATTACTGGAACTCAGGTCTTATGTCTAAGTAAGACCTTGTTCTAGCAACTCAATATGTGGTATTTTGTCACAGCAGCCCTACCAAATTAATGCAGCCCATCTGAAGTTTCATAAAGAAATAAATACTGTAAAAAGTAACTTAAGTAGACATTACATTGATTAATCAACAATCATAAAATAGACTTTACAGAAGTGACACATGATATGGCCTTTAGGGTATATGGTAGATTTTCCTTAGTTTAACTGAGATCCCTAACTGACGGGAAAATTCAGTCAAGCAAAACCTCAATATCTTAATCAATCTGTATAATTCAAAATAGATTTGAGGACCCTCTCTAAGAAAGCCATACACTACTTCTAATCTCATGAAGCTTATAGTCATGTGGAATGTAAGTGTGTGTGTGTGTGTGTGTGTGTGTGTGTGTGTGTGTCTAAATTGAAGAGGCCAAGACATGGAAAGGAACAGTAATGGTACCAAAATATCAGTATTTGTATACAATTATTTCATTTAATTTTCACAACAGTTCTTTGAGATTTTTATTATCTATATTTTTGAGATGAAGTGGCCGAGGCACAGAAAAAGTAAAAAACTGAGAAATAGAACTAAGATTTAAAACCAGATCTTTCTACCTGCAAAATTCTTTTGTTCCACTAATTTATTTTTTAGAAAGAAAAGGAAAAGCTGAAAAGTGAATATATGCCTATATAATCTGTATGGTGCTACATATGTACACTTGCAATTGCACACTCAGTACATAAATGTATACCTGAGGTAGGTATGAGGTCAAGTACTACATCTAGTCATTAGATTCAGACCAAAGACACAATTATATCTGAACATTGATTTTATTTTTGAAACTTACCATCTAAAAACCATTCTCACTTCTTAGCACCACATTTCTTTCACTGGCAGACATAGATTTTTACTATTGTACTTACCCAAACTTTTCAAGTAGACCATAGAATAATTAGTAAGGCATTGATAATGAACATCTCTTCCCCTTCAACTGTAAACAAAAGGCACTTTCCAAGGCTGGTATTGGTGAACTTAACAGGGGTAGCCTCAGAAACTTGATTTGTCTGCTCCATACCCCCCAAATGAACTCATATTGACTAAATCCACAAGCAACACCACAGAATGCCAAAACACTGATTGACAACACAAAATACAACTCTTGTAGTGGATGGAATGTTCATGTTGTTATGATCAAGTTGTTCTCTCCCCATAGGAATCACTACTAAACAGGAGAATTAGCTTGAGGAACAAGTAAATAGTATTAGTGGGATGAAATTCATGGGTAGTGCCAACTAGCTCTGAAGCACCAATAAATTTATTTCTGGATCAGGTGTATATAACTGCTAAGAGGCCTAAAGTGCCTATAGCTCCCATGCTTTCCCTGGAGCAGTGCTAGGAGAAGTATTGCTAAGGCCTTTGTTATGCTCTTCCTAAACTACTGCCTGCCAGAATGTTTTTGCATGGACCCATTCTTTGCATATGTTAATATATTCTGTTTGTCTTGATGTAACCTACTGGCTATTCTCTCCCTTTAGCTTGTGTTCTTGTATCTACCAGTATAATGATCTCTTAGGTTTTGATTTTGTGGTTTTAACTCTTAGAGGATAAAAAAATTTTCAAAAATTTAGAAGGTACCTTACTAAAGGCTATACACACTTCCCTCTTTCTTCCATATACTTCCTGTAGTATGCAAAAAACTTGCCTTCTTATGTTTTAGACATGAGTTCTCTCTTTTGTAGTTTTTGCCTCCTGTGCTTTTGTGGAAATTCTCTGGATATTTTTAGAGTCACTTTAATCTTAGAAATGTTAAAGTCTTTGAATGCTAGAAGCTTCACCATATTTTTCTACTGAAAAAGGAAGAGAAAAAACTTCCATGTGGGAACTGATTTCAAGAGTAGAGTAAAACATAGTAAAAAATAAAACAAAATAAAGGGAAATATTAGTTATGAGATGCTTTTTACCTTCTTTCAACTTTTGCTTGCATGTATATAATTAATAGGTTTTTATAGCTATATGTATGTATCCAAATTTAATATTACAAATATTATTTTGCTTTGCAAAATAGATATGAGACAGGATAAAAGGAAGCTAGAAAAACTCCTTGGCAAGGGGAATAGGGAAACTGAGATAACTGAACACAATTACTGAGCAATTTTCAGCTATGTGTGGATGGTCACCAGGGTGAAAGATCCCCAGTGCCCAGCGCAAGGCAAAACTGGGAAAACAAGGGCCTCATCCCCAGAGTTAACTTTACTCACCTGGCCTTTCCTCTCCAGAGATAACATTTAGACCTCAGTTATGCTACAGCCCGAGGCCCGGAAAAGCAGCAAAACCAGGTGGGTGATGCTAGAACCAATTGCAATGACTAAAGATCCCCTGTCACTGGCCAATCAGTGGAGATCATGACCCTGAAAGGTCACACTCAGAAAACAGATGAACATGCTCCTGAAACCCTCCCCTGAGACCTGCCCTAAGATTCTCACCTGCAAGAAAGGAATAAAAGCCTCAAGACAAAGAACCCAGCATACAAGAGCTCTCCTTCTGGGGAGTGTTATATCCAGATGAAAGCGAGACACCAAACGCTGGAGACTTTCGGGGATTCAAAGATGTTATTTATTGGCCAAACAACAGACCTGCGCAGGGGCGACCTCGATCTCATGAGGTGCGTGCTGTTGCTTACAGCTAGGGCTTTTTATAGCGGAACAAGCGAGCCCGGGCACAGAAGATAAGATGGTAATTAGTGATTGACTATCAGGGTGGGGGTCTGAGGTGGTCTTGAGGCCTTAATTGGCCTGTCTCCCGGCTGTCAGGTTGCCCTAATATCTTGGGTAAACAGTCTTTTTCCGCCAGTCAGCGGGTTCTCACCTTGCACTTGTGGACTCCAGGGGTCCCGGAATCCCTTCATCTCTGCAGAGGTCCCCTGCAGAGCGATTGGCTTTTCTTTAACTAGGTTTCTAAGCTTCCTCCTTTCCTAGTTTCAGTAATGCTAATAATACACATTAAGCTTTTGCTGGGGTTCCACAGGGAGCAGCCTATATTATTCCCTTTCCTTTCTCCCCACCCATCCCACTCCTTTCCCCACAGGCACATGTCCCCTAGACTCTAAGGCAATGGGCAATTGGCAACTTGTTCCAGGCTTATCCCCTGAACCTGTCCCTAAAACCCCTTCTCTCTGACTTCCCATTGAGCTAGGGCAGCCCAGCCTAGGCTCTCCTGTTGCTTCCTCTATGCTAAGCCTTTCTCACCACTCTTAGTAGGGCTATTCTCTCCCTTAAAGATGTGCTAAAAAATCTTACTTCTTATTCATCCATTTTCCATCTTGCCGATTTGCAATTCTTTACAGTGTTACTGAGAAGAACCAAACTCCAGTAGCAGATGGATTCCTGGAAAGTTCATCATGACATGTAGTACAAAGGGCTCTAGACATGAAGCTGGCAGTCCTGAGGCCTCTCCTTTCTTCCTGTGGGCACTTGTGAAGAGGGCCGCAGGAAACTGGGTAAGAGAATGTATTTCAAAAAGAACTAATTAAAACTTATTAGAAAGGAAGAAGTAAGATATGAGAGCATACAAGCTGCATATCTCAACAATGCTAAATCTACTGGAAACTCTAGTGTTATCTAGCACTTATTTTCCATTTGAAAACCTGTCCAGATTTTCATTATGTACTCATTCCTATAAGCTATCACTTCCATGCAAACAACCTGCAAATCGATCCGGTCCTTAGCTTTTATCTTGAGCTACAGAATAAGCATTCTCACCTACTTGTGGATTATGTCTGCTTAGATGCTCCCAGAGGGTGGGGCAAAAGTAGGTTTGTAGTTGTGAGTCCATGAAATACACGATTTATTCCTGTATCATTATTTATTAATTATTCTTTTATTTTCCATATGAGCTGAAAACCTTACTTTTGCACCACATCCTCCGTATGTGCACCATCCCCATCATTAAAGAAGTCATCATCTTGTGCATCAAATTTTCAACTATCAACAATTTTTTCTCCTAATATCTCAAATATGTAATTTCAAGGTTAGTTTAGTTTTTAGTTTTTTTTTTAAATCTTGTGCCCAATGACTTGTCAAGTTCTGAATAATCAAATATTACACCTCTTCCTTTTACTTCCATCCCTTTCTTTCCACCCCTCTTTTTCCATCCTTATTACATATTCTCTGGATTATAGTAAGTCTCTCTGTTCACTGTCTTTCATCTGCCTCTAATTCATTTCCCACAGCCCTGGAGAATAATCTGAAACACACATCTGATCATAGTACTGCTCTAATTAATCCCTTTCCCTGGGTTCCTATTACCTACTAGTTAGAATCTAGTGCAAAAAAGGCTTTTCATGGTCTGGCTCCAATCAGCCTCATATTTCACCACTTTGCCACAAATATGTTTCAGCCATACTAAAGTACTTGTAGTTTGTCTAATTTGCCCTGCTGTCTTTTGCTTACATATGATGTTCCTTCTTCTTGGAATAACCTCCCTTGCTTCTTATTTATTCATTTCCTCTGCCTTACCAACTCTTAGCTGGCCTTCCAGACATAGTTTAAGTATCAGCTTCTCCAGGAAACCTTCCTGAAAATTTTCCCTTTATATTTGCATGACTCCCTTGATGTAATACTTATGCAACACATTCTATAACAATTGTTAATTACTTCTCTGAATCCTTCACTATGATGTAAGCTCCTTGAGGATTTTGTCTCATTCATCTCTGAGCACAAAAGCTAAGAGAGTGCTTTGTGCAAGTAAATACATGTTTGTTAAATGAATAAATGGATATAAACTTCATCATAACTCTGCCCAGTATACCAACCCAGCAAATTGGAACATGTAGTAGTAACCCAGAGACTGAGGTTTAGATTAGGAAAGTAAAGTAATTTACTAGAATCCAAGTATCAGACAAGACAAGGTAAAACAGAAACACAAGGTGATATTGTAATGGGGGGAACCCTCTGGAAGTGGGGAATGGGTTGGGAAGTGCCAAGGATGGTGCATGAGCTGAGGGCTGGTGAACCAGTGTACATTGCCCTGGCAACTAGGTCAATGGATGCATGACTGCATATGCTGTGCAAGGGACTCTGGGTCAGTCTTTAAAAGCAGAGTGTGCACAGAAACACTGTGCACTTTGCAGTTCACTCCCTTTGCTGGTCCAGTTGGCCATCAGGGACTTAGGTTTCTAGGTCATCAGGAGACCGCCTGGGCTGGGGACATTCCCGGCACCACTCCCCTAGAACTCCAGGGCCTGCCTGGAGTGCAGCAGGTGCTAAGAAGAGAGAAAGGGATGAGGTCTGGAACAGCAGGCCCTGGGTGCCATGTAACTGTGTGGCAAGCCCCATGACTTTCCCCGACATGGGAATCTGTGGCAGCAGCCACCCACCTGCTTCCCACACACACTCCTCCAGCTCTGGCCCCATCAGTGGTAGAGCTGCCACTGCTGCTCCACCCACTGTGCTCTGGGCAGGGCCTTGGGTCAACTATATGGACCTACTGCATGGATGTGTGGGAAGGTGCTTAGTAGTTTGGAGTTTTGCTCCCCCTGCACCCCTCTCCCCTGTAGGCCCTGGAAGCCACATGGCTGAGTGGCTGGCATTGTGCCCATGGCTTGCATGATAAAACCATTACACATCTGCGGCATTGGTCAGCAGCCACTCCAGTTGGTCCTGAAAGCTACCTGGCTAGGAGCACAGTTGCACCAGGAGATAACACAGAGGAGATGGGGAAGAAAGGCTAGGCTAGACCAATGAGTAGAAGCTGAAGAAGGTGCAAAATACATGATTCCAAGGCATGCCTGGAGCAGACCACTACCAGAATTATGTTTCTGCCACCTGAGTTGTCCCAGGAACAGTAGTTTTAAAAGGAAAGGGAATTCCAGGTATGGCCTAAGACTGGTCTGGCCTGGCAGAGATCCTTCTCCCTCATGTGAAAGCTTTTCTCCACTCCAAACTCCCTTTTATGTTTCAGCTACCTGAATTTTCCCAAGGACAGCATTTTAAAGGGAAAGGGAATTCCAGGTGTGGCCTAAGACCAGTCTGGCCTGACAAAGGGCAGCAGGATCACTTTTTAAAACAAGGGAATGAGTTTTAAGGCAGAAACCTCCCTCTATTTCAAATTATATGTTCATCAAATAGAGATTCCTTTTCCTTTCCTCCAAACTCTGTCTCCAGAGTTTTCACTGTTGGTGGTGAGTGGCTGGTTTTTGTAAAAATATGATCAAGGTGTAGGAGATGGGATTAATATACTAGGGATAGAAAACAAAAAAGCCAAGATAATAAAGCAGAATAAAGATTTAATCTGAGCAAGTTAAGACTGTGAGTACCAAAACACAAAAACAATGTGAGGAGGGCTAAAAAATATTAATTCGCTTCCTCCCACCTTGTAAATGCTTCTAGCAGGACTAATGACCAAATTAACAAAGGCAGATTAACAGGAGAAAAGTTGAAGGTTAGTACATGTGCATTGGGAATTCACATATATATGAAAATTCCAAAGACAGTGAGAAGCAACATTAGGTATATGTGACATTTTTTAACAAAGGAGAACAGGGGAGGAAATGAGGTATTAGGATTCAGAAGTGAGAATGGACAATTTAAAGGTAGTTGACAAAGTGGAATATACAGGGTGCATGCAATCAATTGGCAAAATTTTAGTAAAATAAAAAAATATACCACAAAAGTGTCATATTTTGAAATAAATTTATTCTTATATGTAAGTACATAAACATAGTCATTATTTTAAAAATTGTTTTAAAAAGTCTCCATTTGCTGCAATAATAGACTCAATTCTACTTCAGAATCTTGAGCACACTTTAATTAACTTTCCTTTATCCATGGACAGCATCATGTTTTCAATCTTAGCTTTAACAGCCTCTTTATTGGAATGAGGCTGTTCATTAACTTCTCTTTCACAAAAGCTGCATACACAATAGTCTAAAGGATTTGCATTTGGTGAACTAGGTGGATAAATTTCCTTTGCCCAGAAGTCAGGAACATTGACATTGAGACATTCTTACACTTTTTGATATTATGTGCTGGTGCACCATCTTGTTGGAAGATAAAATGATTTGCGACCTGCTTCATCCATAGTACAACTACTTCTCTCAAAATGTCAATGTAAACATCATGGATCTTCATTGATGATCTCTTGGATTCTGTACAATATCTGGACTTGTGCAATTCTTGTGTACCTCATGTGTTTTCCTTGTTGGTGTGGTGACATCAGGATCAGCATCTATATAACAGAAAGAAAGAAGGAACTCATACCCTTTGCAACAACATGGATGGAACTGGAGAGTATTATGCATAGAGAAATAAGCCAGTCAGTGAAGAACAAATATCATATGATCTCACCCATTACAGGGCAATAATGAACAAAACTAACAACAAGCAAAACAGAACCAAATATATGAATACAGTGAATAGGCCTTCAGTGGTCAGGGGGAAAGGGGTTGGGGGGA
>PVIW01018224.1:0-12127 GCA_004026585.1 Noctilio leporinus | reverse complement strand
TGGTAGATTATACCTTTCCAGAAATGTGTCCATTTCATCCAGGTTGTCATATTTTTTGTCATAGAGTTGTTTGTAGTAATTTCTTACAATCTTTTGTATTTCTGAGGTATCAGTTGTGATTTCCCCTCTTTCAGTTCTGATTCTGTTTATTTGGGTCCTCTCTCTCTTTTTCTTGATGAGTCTGGATAAGGGCTTGTCACCATTTTTCTATCTTAAAACATTCTTACTCTCTCTCTACCTTATTAATATTTGCTCAATTGCTGTTGATATTGTTGATATGGTAGGGGGCATATTTTTGTTGGTTTTCTGGGTAGTATTGCTTTGTTAACCAGCAATATGACCTATGCAAAAGGATATAAGATGTGGCAGGGGTTGTGACTCCCAGTCAGCCAACTAGAGGGTAGAACCCAGCAATGAATGAGCCACCTATAAACAAAGCCCAAATACAACAAGAAAGCCCCCATAAATTGAATACAGGGCAACCCTAGAGCAGCCAGGTCAGGAGATCAAAGAGACTACACCACTGAGTCCCATATAAGTCCACCCCATGAAGACAAGCAGACAAAGCAGAGCAACCTGAGAAACAGAAACAAATAAAAAGAGTCACCTAAAATGAGGAAACAAAGAAGCCCCAGTTGAAAGAAAAGAGGAATACCAAGAAAAAAAGAGCTAAATGAAATCGAGACAAGCAACCTATCAGACATAGAAGTCAAAACATTGTTTATAAGGATACCCAAGGAATTCAGTGAGAACTAAAAGTTTTATGGAAGCTATAAGGAACTTAGTGGGAACTACAGCAGCATGAAAAAGGACATAGAAACTATGAATAAAGACCAGAAAGAAATGAAGAATACAATATTTGAAATGAAAAATACTCTAGAAGGAATTAAATGCAGGCTAGATGAAGCAGAGGACTGAATCAGTGAGCTTAAAGATAAGGTAGAATGAAATATCCAATCAAAGCAACAAAATGAAAAAAGACTCAAAAAGAATGAGGATAGATTAAGAGGGTTTCAAAACAACATGAAAGGTAACAACATCTGCCTTATAGGAACACCAGAAAGAGAAGAAAAGGAGCAAGGGAGAGAAAATCTGTTTGAAAAAATATTGACAGAAATCTTCCCTAATTTGGTAAGGGAAAAAGTCATGTAAGTTTAGGAAGCATATAAGTTCCCTATCAAAATGAACCCAAAGAGGCCTACACCAAAGTACCTCATAATTAAAATATCAAAATTTAAAGACAAAGAGATCATCTTAAAGACAGAAAGGAAGAAATAGCTAGTAAGATACAAGGGAGCTCCAATAAGGCCAGCCACTGATTTCTCTACAGAAACACTGGAAGCCAGGGGGATTGGCACAAAATAGCCCAGCTAATAAAAAACAAGGACCTACAACCAAGACTGCTCTATCCACGGCCCTGGCTGGTAGCACAGTGGACAAGGCGTTGGCCTGTGAACCCAAAGGTCACAGGTTCGATTCCCCAGCCAGGGCACATAACAAGGTTGCAAACCAGGTCTCCAGTCATGTCTGTGGCTGGAGGAAGGTGAAAAGCAACCATACATTGATGTCTCTCTCCCTCTCTGCCTCTCTCCCTTCCCCTCTTTCTAAAAATAATGAAATAAAATCTTAAAAAAAAAAAAAGACTGCTCTATCCAGAAAAAAGTCTCATTTAAATGGAAGGTGAAATAAAGAACTTTTCAGACAAACAAAGGCTAAAAGAGTACATCCCCATCAAGCTGACACTGCAAGAGATGCTAAAAGGACTGACATGAAAAGAAGAAAGAGAGAGGGGGAAAGGGATAGAAAACAAATAGGGGAAAATGGCAATGAATAAGAACTATTAATAATAACCTTAAACATAAATGGATTAAATGCTCCTATCAAAAGTCAGGGTAGCTAAATGGATAAGAAAATATGACCTGTATATATGTTGTCTACAAGAGACCCACCTCAGAACAAAAGATCAACACAGACTGAAAGTGAAAGGATGGAAAAAATATATCAAGCAAATGGACATGAAAAAAGAGCTGGGGTAGCAATATTTATATCAGAAAAAATAGACTTCAAAACAAAAGCCATAAAAAGGAACAAAGAAGGTCACTACATAATATATGAGAATAATCCAATAGCAGGACATAACACTTGTAAACATATATTCTTATGTACCCAACATAGGAGCACTTAAATATATAAAGAAAATCTTGGAGGACTTCAAGAAAGATATTAACATAGTCATCATAGAGAATTTTAACACCCCATTATCAACAATGGATAGGTCTTCCATGCAAAGAAAATAAATTGATAAACAAAATAGAATCACAGGCATTGAAACATGGAACAGACTGAAAGTGACCAGAGGGGAGGAGGGAGGAGGATTATTGTGGAAAAAAACAAAAGGGATGAGACAAAGAACATGTATGAATGATCCATGAATATGGTTAACAGTAGGGGAGAACAAAGGGAGAAAAATTGGGACAACTGTAATAGAATACCAATAAAAAATATTTAATAAAAGTATATATTACTTGACATATATAAATTAATAAAACTCTTTGACAGAAAAATACTTTTACAGTAGCTATACCAAGAACTTCGACCCAGGACTTGAGACTCTAACCTAAAAAAATTAACCTAAAGTACTTTTATGAACAATGCTGTTCATTCAAGCATTGTTTATAATGTCAAAAAAGCAAAAACTTAAATATCCACAAATAGTGAGTTGGTCATGTAAATTATAGTGTTTTAGCTTAGAAAAATAGTATGCAGACTAAAAGTAATATAAACTTATAGCTGATTGTTCCACTATTTTCTATGCCAGCTATCTATGGTTTGTATCACTTTTATAAAAACAAAAAGTTATTTAGTATTTTTGGCAAGACTATTCTCTTTTGGCCTCATGGATAACAATTCTGTCATGAATATCATTTTGAATAAAAAGGGAATATTAATATTTATGAGCTTAATATCACAGCTGTGGATATTTCTTTTAAATGAAGGTAAGACTACATGTGCTGACACACTTTGAGACCCAAGCTCCTTGGTTTATTCTGCCTATAAATATGCACCTTTTCAGGCCCTGGCTGGTGGCTCAGTGGATAAGGTACTAGCCTACAAACCCAAAGGTCACTGGTTCAATTCCCAGCCAGGGCACATAACCAGATTGCAAGCCAGATCTCCAGCCAGGTCCTTAGCTGGAGGCAGGTGAAATGCAACCATACACTGATGTCTCTCTCCCTCTCTGCCTCTCTCCCTTCCCCTCTTTCTAAAAATAATAAATAAAATCTTTAAAAAATATATGTACCTTTCTGAGTTGTAAATGTGAGCTGGATCTGCTTGGATAACAGTTGACAATCTCTTAAAAGATCTTTATTTTTCATCCTACTTTACCTGCTCCATGAAATCCCCCCTCCTTCTCTAAAAACCAAGACCCCAGGCTCTTTGGGAAATGAGCACAGTCTCTACTAAGTAAGTTCTTTCTGAGCACTGGGGCCAAGAGGTCATCAGCCCCTACCTGCAACCATATCCCCAAAAGTAAGGATTCAAGTGACACATAGGAGATTTCATTGTTTGTTTTGTTTTCCCACTTTCAATGAAGGCTCTGGGCTAGGGGAGGAGGGGACTTTTTCTGTCTTGTATTCAATAGGACACACCACAAGCTGTGGTGAACATTTTGTCTGAGAGGCATTCCATTTAATCATTGTGTAAAAAATTGAATATATATATTCAATATAATATACATGTAGCCTTATTTATCTCAACAGGAAATTGGAGGGAGGAGTGGGGCAGGGGGAGAGAGAATTCCAAAGCAATGCTTTATTTTTCATAGATTCAGATAAGGAAGAAAAATTGAGACATATGAGGAAAAGGGGGATGAAGCACAGCTCAAAGAGCTTGGAGATAGTAGAAAGGAAATCTATTTTTTTCAAATCTGATTTCCAAATAAAATTACAAGTTTTTCTACATACTAGTTGAGATGCAACCTATTATTGAAAACCCTTATATATAACTCTTCGTTAAACACAAAGCACTGTAATGCAATTCTGAAATCATGATTTCTCCAAGGTGAAGGCTGACTGGCTCAGTGTCTAGAGCAAGCCCCCAAAAATCTGATTGAAGCTAAAAATTGACATAAGTCACAAAGAACAATAATTTGCAAACTCATTGTATGAAGTAATTTATCAAAACATGGCCGAGTTTTAGGAGCTGAGACTTTGATCTGACAAGTAGAAGAAATATAGTAAAACTAGTGGAAATCAGGCCGGAGTGTTAGGATTTAAAATATTTTTTCATGCCAGTCATAAGTTTAATTACTTCTTTTTTTTTTCTCACCACTGACAGTCCCATATTAAAATAAATGGACCACATCAGGACAAATCTTGGATACATGTAATGCTTAGGAATATATTGTTCCAGATACAGGAATAGCTTGAAACCCATGAATGTTTGCTTCTTTTAAATGCTACAGAGTAGAGGGAGTGATAAGATGGTTCATGAAAGAAAAAGTGAACAGCTAATCCTAAACTACAAACTGACATGTACTGCTTGGGAGAAATGGGAATTTTACTTGTACACTCATTTTCTGCTTGCCAGTGTGAAGGTTTTTAAAGAAGAGATAGCCAGGGGAAGTGGAATAGACAAATGCCATGTGGTCACATTGTGTACTGAGCTGATTCCTTTCTAAGTGCAGGTAAATCATTTTATATTTAGTGACAACAATTGACTCTATTACAAATTAATGAAGGGTCGGAAGCTTGATTGAGAATTGTCTGCCCACACATTTACCATCATCTTTAAAAAAAATGGACTACTCATAATTTGAAACAGGCAATATTGAGATACCTGAAGACATCAAGCTGTATAGTTCTAGTTGCCATGCCATGGTCAGACTATTTCAAAAGTCCTTTTGAGGTGTTCCCTTGAGGCCCCTCAGTCCTTTCTTGAACTTTTAGTTAGCATTATCACTTTTTCAGGATCTATCATTTAGAATGTTCTTATGTCTTCTGACCTTCTTGTTGTTAATTTCCCAGTTTCCTATTATTTTCCCAAGACTGGACATATACCATGAATGACTGGGAATAGAGCTGCCATGTACTGCAGAATAAGCAGGAAGAGAGCAGACTCCTCAGAAGCAGGAGCTGCTGTCCTGGGGTATTTAAGCTTGTGAAGCAGAGATAATAAGGCAAATAAAAACAATGTGTATTTGTGACAATTCAATCTTATACAACCAACTCAGTGAATAGGTTCAACAAACATTTCAAACATGTTTAATTTAAGAAACAACATGCTTCCTGCCAATGCCACATTTTATGGAAAAACTATATGGTAATATAATCTTATGTCAGTTACCTAACACTTACATTGAACAGCATAGTAAGAATTTGACAATTCTGATTTTCTACTCCCTCCCTAAATCACCACAGAGGCTGTTTCAGACTTTCAACTTTCCACAGACTTCCTCTGACCCATCCTCTTTTACTTTTTCACAGAGAAAATGGATGGAAGTGGAGATTAATGCTCCCAGCTTGTCACCACTGAGCCAGACAATTTACACACAACTATACCCATCTTTTCCTCTCTTGGCCAGTCTCTTTGTAAGATGAGTTCCACTTTCTAAGGGCACTATCACCTATTCTGGTCCATACCAGCTACTTTAAAAAATGTGAGTCATTCACATTGAAAGAGAAGGGAAGGAAAGTAGACCTAACCTCAAAATCTTCTTCCCAAGAAAATTCCTGTTTTTTCACAATCTTTCTGAAATTATTGCCTTTATTTATCCATTCATCATCCTCATCTTCTATTTAGCCTTTAGCCCACTGAAATGTGCCTTTTCATCTTGATTTCCCTGTTGAAATCATTTTTCACAAAAATCTTTATTCTGTCCTTTGGCATCTCTAGCACACCCCCTTCTGAAGGTTTTCATATCCACCCCATCCTACTCCCCAAAAATACACTCTTAATTTTTATTCTTTGTTCCTTCTTAGTCTCCATCTTCTGCCAGTCTCTTAAATGTTGGAATTTTTCAAGTTTATGTCCTAAAATCTTTTCTTTTCCACACCTCCTTGTTGGTTTATCTCATTTATTCCAAGAATTTTAATAACTCTTTGTCTGCCAATGACTATCTAATCCAAATTTTTAGCCAAAGAGTTCCCAAACATCAAATCATTGTAGATCCAACTTCACAATGGATAGCTCTACTTAGATAACTGCTAGCACTTACGTTCAACAAATCTCAATATGGAACTTGTAATATCTCAGTGAATATAACTATTAACTTAATTGCCCTTGCAAGGAACCATGGCAGCACATTGATTCTTTACTATTTCTTTCCTTCTACCCCAACATCCAATCAACCAGTCATATCTACTTTGTCCCCTAAGTGTCTCTCAGCTCCACCAAGTATCCTGCATATGCTCATTACTTCCTTGCTTCAGAATTCTAAGTGCCCTAAATGTTTTTCCAACTTCTCTTCTTGCCCATTTTCATTCAATTTTCTAGAATTATCTTTCTAAAGCACT
Source organism: Noctilio leporinus (assembly GCA_004026585.1). Taxonomy (NCBI): domain Eukaryota; kingdom Metazoa; phylum Chordata; class Mammalia; order Chiroptera; family Noctilionidae; genus Noctilio; species Noctilio leporinus. Next base: position 5,612 of record PVIW01018224.1, on the reverse strand, counting down.
AATATGACTTTGTCCTCAGCTGCTTAGAATTCTTCAACTGCACTGACTGGGTATGGCTTGGTTGCTCAGAGTATCCTATAACCAAAAGATTGCAGGTTTGAATATACCCAGGATTCAGGTTCAATCCCTGGTCCTGACATGGGCACATGTGACCCCCACCCCCTAATCTGGATGCCTATGATGGCCAATCTGGGTGCTGATCCTGGAAAGGGAGCATAAGGGAGGCAACGAATTGATGCTTCTCTCTGGCATCTATGTTTTTCTATTTCTCCTCCTCACTCTCCCTGCCACCCCTCTCTCCAAAGCAAGAAAAAGAGTCCTCATGTGAGCATAAAAAAGAAAAAATTTCTCTCCTCATTATTCAAGCCTACAATCTAAAATCCTTCAAAGTGACTTATAAGGCCCTGTATAACCTTCCTGCTGTTCTCTCTGTCCTCATCTCTCATCATAATTTCTTTAAAATAATGTCCTTTGGTTTCTAGATCACATATCATATTTCATACCATCACACACAATATTCCATCTACAGGGGGCATCTGCTGTCTGGCCCAACATGATGAGGAGCTAACTCCTCCCCTTCCTTCGCCATTCAACCTGGCCATTACTTCCTCCAAAAAGCTTTTACTGACACCCCCAACATCCTGCCACTTTCACATCTGGGAGAGGTGCTTTATAACATAGGAACATTACTAAGTCATGTAAATTGTAAATTCAAAGAAGATTCTAGCTTTACTCCTGTGAGATGCAGGGCTCTGTTTTCCCTGTGTCTCAGTGATGCTTCCATCTGGTACGGATGTCATTTTGTGTGAGTTTTCTTCTGCAGAAAGGAATAATTCCAAAACTACATCCTTACAGCATGCTGTCCCACAAAGTTATTAATAATAACAATAATAGGAGACTGGAAAAAATTATAATTATCCAGGAAATATTATTGAAACTTAGTAAATGATGATAAAATGTATTATGTGCAAAGTCCTAGGTCATCCTTGAAGTCACCTTCCTCAACTTTTTTACCAATCATGAGAAGGTTTCTAAGTATTTATTATGGACTGTGTGACAAGCTTGATGCTTGGAATGTGTCCATAAATAAGGTATATTTTGCCTTCAAAGAATTTGGTGGGGGCTGTAGGTAAGTGAGCAGGGACAAGACAGAGAACTAATTGTTACAGTGGAGGAGATCTGCATGTTATGGAGTTCCATGGGAAGAGCATGACTCCAACTATTCAAGTAGAGAGGAGGTTTGAACCACGCACAGAGGGCCATTAACACCTATGAAAGGGTTTGGAGTTTATCCTTAGACCAAAGGGTAGCCTAGAAAGAGTTAGGGACTGGAAGACAGTGGTAATAGTGTCATGGGTTTAGTCAAAGGCAGCAAGAATAGGAATGGGAAAGAGTGGAAAGATTAGAAAGCCACCTAGAAGGTAGTAGAGAAGATTTTTGGTTAATTTAGATAGGAGAGTAGAGAATCAAGAATGATTTTCAAATGATTCTATCAAATTATTCACTGAGCTCAGGAAATGAGTGTGGGGCAAGTTGTCAGTAATTCTTAGAGTAGTAACAAAAATTCTGGCTCTTGATTAAGTAGAAACCATAAAGAAATAATAAAGGAATCATCCTCCTTTACACTAGAAAAACTCTAAATCCTCATAGTGACAGGGATATCTTTGTTACAATCCATAAGATACCACAGAGGATAATTAGGAGGATAAGGACTACCAAAGAAACTGCAGTGACTCTACCTTGGGATTCTAAAAGTTGGAATGGAAAACCACATGTGTCAAATGGTGAAGTAAACTTCTGTCCAGCATTAAAGAGTCATTTTTTAAGTTTTATTTATGTATTTATTTATTTAGCATTTTTTATTGGTTATACTGTTATAGTTGTCCCGGTTTCTTTTCCCTTTGCTCCCCTCCACACAGGACCCCACTTGCCTTCTGCAATCTCATGCCTTAGTTCATGTCCATGGGTTGAGCATATAAGTTTCTGATTTCATTCTTTCCTATATTATTCTTAACTTCCCTCTGTCTATCTTGCACCCACTAATTATACTTCCTATTCCCTGAACCTTTCCCCCATTTCTCCCCCTTTACCCTCCCAGCTGACAACCCTTCCAAAGATCCCCATACCTATGATTCTGATCCTATTCTGGTTATTTGCTTAATTTGTTTTTATTTTTTTAGGTTCTGTTGTTGATAGTTGTGAGTTTGTTATCATTTTAATGTTCCTAATTTTGATCCTCTTTTTCTTAAATAAGTTTCATTAACATTTCATATAATAATGGCTTGGTGATGATGAACTCCTTTAGCTTGACCTTGCCTGGGAGCACTGCTAAAGTGCCCTTCCATCCTAACTGATAGCTTTGTTGAATGGAGTAATATTGGTTGTAAGCCATTGCTTTTCATCAATTTGAATACTTCTTGCCAGTTCTTTCTTGCCTGCAGAGTTTCTTTTGAGAAATCAGCTGATAGCCTTATGAGAATTCCTTTGTAGGTAACTCTCTTCTCTTACCGCTTTTAAGATTCTATCTTTAACCTTTGGCGTTTTAAATATGGTGTATATTGGTGTGGTCTGATTTGGATATAGCTTGTTTGGGACTCTCTATGCTTCCTGAACTTGTATGTCTATTTTCTTCACTAAATTTTGGAGATTTTCCTTCATTATTTTTTCACACAAGTTTTCAATTTCTTTCTCTTCCTCTTCTCCTTCTTGCATCCCTATGATTCAGATATTGGTATATTTAAAATCATTTCAAAAGTCCCTAAGCCTCTCCTCATTTTTTTCAATTCTTGTTTCCTCATTCTGCACTGGTTGACTATTTATTTATTCCTTATATTCTAAATCATAGATTTGAATACCAGTTTCCTTCCCTTCACCATTGGTTTTGTATGGATTTTTTCCCCGTTTCATTTAGCATAGCCTTTACTTCTTCTCTGCTGCATTTGCCATACTCAAACATATCTGTCAAGTCTTTGGGTATCTTTATTACCAATATTTTAAACTGTGTGCCTGTTAGGTAGGCTTTCTTCTCATCACTTACTTCTCCCACTGGAACGTTAATCTGTTCCCATTTTGGGGTCATACTTCTCTGTCTCCTCAACTTGACAGGATCCTGTGCTTGCCTCTGTGTCTTAGGTAGACCTGTTGCACATGTTACATAGTAAGGGACAGAGCCTTAGGTATTCATCAGTACAGAGTAAACTTTTTCACAATGTTGTGGTGCTGCATGTTGGAAAGGGGTGTGAGAGGGAATGATGTTGCTTGTTCAGCATTTGCCACTTCCCTAGGCACCTCTCTTTCTTCCTGTATGAGACTGGTGCCTCTCTAGCTGTTGCCCTGGCCATGGTTCCCAGAGTGGGTGTGTCTGCAGATGTTCTATGATGGGGAGAGGGACTCTAAACAAACAGATCCTGCTGGGAGACTGCTAGTTTTCCCTTCTGCCCCAATCTCCACTGGTTTTCATAGTCAGAAGCAACATGGCTTTATTTTCCACCCCGAGGCACTGGAACCATGAGCTACACAGTCCAGTCTGGTGCTGGTAATGTTTCTCAGGTGTCTTTTTTTTTTAATGTGTGACTGCACTTTCCAACATGTGGCCACAGCTGTCATCCTACTGCAGCCACTGTGCTGCCAAATTGTGTGTCCAAAGTTTTTCATCAAACCACCTCTCTGTCCTGGCTCTGCCCCTCCTACCTGCCTGGATGAGTATTTCTTCTTTATTTGTTTTGTTTGTTGATTTCCCATGCAACTTGATTTTTCAGAATTTCTTGTTGTCTCTAGTTTTGTGGTAGATACATCCCTTCTTAGTTGTGGAGGGAGATGTAGCATGTCTACCTATTCCTCCATGGATTTGTAGTCACCTTCCTTACTTTCATAGGCTAGATCAGGGGTCAGCAAAAATTTTTAATGCTCCTCTCTGTCTCTCTCAGTTTCTTCATCTTCTTAAAGCAGACCCTTTAGCATCTCTTGTAATGCTGGTTTGGTAGAGATGTATTCTTTTAGCTTTCTTTTGTCTTAGAAGCTCTTTATTTTACCTTCCATTTTCAATGAGAGCCTTGCTGGGTAGAGTAGTCTTAGTTGTAGGCCTTTGCTTTCCATTGTTTGGAATATTTCTTGCCATTCCCTTTTGGCTTGTAGTGTTTCTGTTGAGAAAGAAGCTGATAACCTTATGGAAGCCCCTTGTATGTTATTAGCTGTTTATCTCTTGCTGCTTTTAAGATTCCTTCTTTGTCTTTGAAATTTGCCATTTTAATCATGATGTGTCTTGGAGTGAGCCTGTTTGGTTCATCTTCATTGGAACTCTCTGTGTTTTCTGGACTTGCATCACTTTTTATCTCACCAAGTTTGGGAAGTTTTTTGTCATTACTTTTTCAAACAGGTTTTCTTTTCCTTGTTCCTCTTCTTCTCTTTCTAGCCTATGATATGGATATTATTACATTTCATGTTGCACTGCAGCTATCTTAAAACCTCTTCATTCTTTTTCAGTCTTTCCTCATTCTGTTGCACTGAATTCTTTTTCTATCTTGTCCTCCAGCTTGCTGATCTGATCATCTGCTTCCTCTAGCCTGCTTTTGATTCCTTCTACTATGGTCTTCAATTCAAAAATTGTATTCTTCATTCCTCCTGAATCTTACTGATGATTTCTACATCCGTTTTAATGCTGATGTAGTTCTCAGTAAGTTTCTTTGCAGCTTCCCTGGAGTTCTTTGTAGGGCCCTAGAAGTTGTTGGGAGTTTTCTTTGAGTTCCTGACCTCATTGAAATTCTCTATCATCATTATTTTTAATTCTATGTCTGATAGTTTGCTTGCCTCTATTTCATTTAGCATTTTTTCTGGGGAGTTCTCCTTTCCTTTCAATAAGGGTTTTTGTTTTTTGGGTTTTTTTTGCATCCCCATTTTAGGTAACTCTTTTTGTTTGTTCCTGCTTCTTAAATTGGTCTGTTTTGACCTTCTATCTTCATGCTGTGTCAAGCATCATTTTTTCTTCCTTTATAAACATTGACTCAAGAAGTTCTCAATTTTATTGGATGGCAGTGACTCATGATGGGCTCTTTGGATCATTGAAGTGTTTTGATTTGTTTTAATTCTTATTCACTCTAGAATAATTTTCTTCCTATCTAGCATCATCTTCTCAGGAACTAAAACTATGACTTTAATAATTTTGCCTAGCAAATTAATGAATAAAAGTAAAAATTATAAACAGTCTTAATGATAACAAGTGATCAAATCAGTTACCATAATGAGTACATTTCTCTTAATTTTTTTTTTTTTTGCTCCCCTCTGTCCCCCTCCCCACCCACCAATTCCCCCCAAAGTCAATCCCACCTGTTGTCCATGTCCATGGTTCCCTTATACTAGGTTCTTCTCTAAGCTGCCCCACTTCCCTGCCTCTGCCACCCACCTCCCCCTAACCCCGTTCCCCCTGACCACTGAAGGCCTATTCCTTGTATTCATATACTTGGTTCTGTTTTGCTTGTTCTTAGTTTTGCTCATTATTGTCCCGTAATGGGTGAGATCATATGATATTTGTCCTTCACTGACTGGCTTATTTCACTAAGCATAATACTCTCCAGTTCCATCCATGTTGTTGCAAAGGGTACAAGTTCCTTCTTTCT
>PVIW01018223.1:0-12130 GCA_004026585.1 Noctilio leporinus | reverse complement strand
TTACACAATGGAATTCTATATAGCAGAAAGAAAGAAGGAACTTATACCCTTTGCAACAACATGGATGGAACTGGAGAGTATTATGCTTAGTGAAATAAGCCAGTCAGTGAAGGACAAATATCATATGATCTCACCCATTACGGGACAATAATGAGCAAAACTAACAACAAGCAAAACAGAACCAAGTATATGAATACAATGAATAGGCCTTCAGTGGTTAGGGGTAAAGGGGTTGGGGGGAGGGGGAAGGCAGAGGCAAGAAAGGGGAGCAGCTCAGACAAGAACCTAGTATAAAGGAATCATGGACATGGACAACAGGTGGGATTGACTTTGGGGGGAATGGGTGGGAGGGGGACAGAGGGGAGCAAAAAGGGGATGGATGTAATACAACAACAATAATTTTTTTTTTTTTAATGTAGAAATACATCATTAGCCAATGACAGGTTCACATACACAATTAATAAATTACTTACATTATGCATATATTTAGAAACTACCACTGTTCCTGAATAGATAGATGCTTATGGAATAAATAAAATATTTTATTTTATTTATTTTGTGATTATTCAAGAAGAATTTACATAAAGTCAAGCATGATAATGGAATGATGAAGTTTAGAATAGTCATTTCAGGCAGTACCCAACATGTATTCTGGGAACATGGGAGTTTAGGAGTCTGCAGTAATTTGCAAGGGTTCAATATGTCCACATCTTTCTGCTCGGTAACCTTGAGCAAGTTAATTAATCTCTCAAGGTCTCAGTTCCTTCATCTGTAAAATAAGTATAGTAATAATGTATACTTACAGTGTCAAGTGCATGATTAACACTATGCTTGTCACATAAGTACTCAGTGGGTTACAGCTCTGATGATTTTATAGACTGAATAAATTTCATTTCTCACACATATATGCTAGTAATTTTAGAATTTTTGAGATGTTATTGTAATTACTACATTACACATCTACTTAGAAGTCCTAATATTGATATACTGTATAGATAGGGATAGGGACAGGGAAAGAGACAGAGACAGAGACAGATGTTGTTAGAATCACAGGTTGGAATCTTCAGTCCAGAGACTGAATGCTAAATTCAAGACCACAGAATTCATCAGACAAAAAGTAATCATCCAGCTTGCAGAATCCCTCCCACCCCAACCAACATTTTTTAGCACACTTTGCTGGACCTCCTAAAAAAGAGAAGCTAGTGAGGATCAGTTCAGTGTCCTTACCATGGAGGCTCACCAGTGATCAGGGTTATGTCCATTTTCAGGTAGAAACTTGAAAAAATGGTGAAGGTCATGTTTCTTTATGATAAGCATTGCATAGGGTTAATGTGAGAGTAATACTTTTTCAAGTCTGAAAATTATTAAATTGAAATTTTAATAATTAGATCCATATGGATCAACTGAGATTTATCAGAATAGCAATGCAATTTTGTAAATAAATTATTGTTTTATCCTGGTTGAAACACTTAAGATGTTTATGTTTATCAGTATTACTAAATTTTTTCAGAACTCCCCACCATTAACACTCCAATGACTTTATTAATTGTAATCTGAGCTCCTGAGGCAGGAGATAAGGTATAATCATGGCCTAAATCAAATAAAATTCAAGCATAGTTGTTGACAAACATTTTCATTATTGCCAGAACTCAATCATTGTAACACTACTAAAAAGCTCATAAATTAACTAAAACTGTGTGTTCTGCACTTTCCTCAAGAAATCTCCATGGGAAGCAAAAGCAATGTAAATGGTGTGTAGCTTTTGATGAATTATGCTGCTCTCATTCTTAATGTAAGGTTGAGTTTCTCATTATTAAATGGTCGTGTGCCAAGATAGTTGGTGGCCTAATGGTCAATTAAATTTCAAATGGACTTTAAAGACTAAGATTAGTTATTTCCCTTTACTTTCAATTTTTAATAATTTACTCAAATCCCTGAGAAAATTTTCAATGGACTTCATTTGCAGTCAGGTACTGAGAATTATAAAATACTGCTTTCCAGTTTTTTTTACAAATAACCCTTTTAAAATAGCAAATCAGGCAATCATTGGAATTATGATATAGTTAGAAGGAACAGAGACAATGCCTACATGTCAAAAATGCATATCTTCATTTCACTATTGAAGTTATTTTAATTCTGCTTCATTGTTTCAGATTTTACAATTGCATACTTCAAAGGGAGAAGCTCCATGGACACATTTTGTGCCACATGCATAGGTCTTATAAATGAGACTGTTGTGTCAAATGGTTTTCAAAGGATTCATGTTTGGGAAAATACTTGAAAATTTCTTACTGGGTTTTTCCATTGTCTTATATTACTCATTTTACATAGACCTTTAATGTTGGTGGGGAAAAAGTACCTAGATTTCCTGCACCTCTAATCCAACCATGCAGGAAGAGTTCCAGACTCCTGGACATAGCCCCACAGTGAGCCCATAGAGCACCCTCTGATTATCTGTTGGCATAACAGGGATTTGTGTGCAATGCTGAAAAGTACCGAGAAAGCCATGTGATTGAAGTTGAAAAACCCATGAATTTCTTCTCTATGGTAACCTCTGTTTGCAAAAAGAAAAAAAATAATAATAAGTCAAGAGATGGGTCATACACAGACTTGGACACAGACACTGAAGACAAGATAGCAAAAGATGAATTACAAATTATGGGTATGCACATGGTTGATGTGCATGGACACCCTGGATCTGGCAACTCAAAGAAGTTAGGGGAGAAGGTATGGGAGACCCTGAGCCTCTCTAGATGCCAGTGCTGCTCTCAAGTGTAGTTCTCCCAGAGCTTGGTTGACTGCTGCCAGCTCTGTGGGGTACCTGAGGAAAGGTGGGAGAAGGGGCAAGTCCTAACTAGGGGAGAGACTTCAGGGCTTTTTTTTTTCTTCTTCTTCTTTAACATCATTATAGAGTAACAAGAAGTTGCAAAAATCATACAGAGAACTATCTACAATTGATCTCCTCCCTGGATACAAGAATACCTTATACTGATGTGGTATATTCTGCTTCTGAAAATGCATAGGCCCATGACTAACCATGTCCCATGTATTCCCCTACAGTACTGTGAAAGGAAGAGCCTTTTCTTTGACTATACAGATAGTGTTACCCTGGGAGAAACTGGTGGAAAACATGTTGACTTGGGACACACTATCTTGATTATGAGAAGATTCCAAGGCATGACCAGGAGAGCTGACAATGGTGATGGTGAGGAGGAGACAGACATGATGCTTATTGTTGTCAGAGGTCCCCAGGCCCTGAAAGGTGTATTAATATAGAAAACAAGAGCAATGTATTTGTGTTGTTATCAACATATGTACCAAGCCACCTGTCATGTAAATGAACTTTTCATCTCTTGGGAATTACTTGTCTGAATAAAGGTGAATCCTTTAACACCTGAGGTATTAATTTGGCCACCTAATGGAAAGTTTTCTAAAACTTTCCATTAGAATCCATGTAATGTAGAAAGATCCATGTAGCACTCTCAGCTTCTTTAACAATATATTCCATACTTAATTGAACATTTTTTAATGGACACAATGTGTACTTGAAACAACATCACCCCAGAGAGTTTTTAAAAGGAATTGGGTTCTAGTAGTACTTTTGCTTCCAATGAGCTAGGTTGCCAAACAGCAAAATAGAACTTTTGCTATTTCCTTGATCTCCATGTTGCTGTTTTGATCTAGAACCATTTTAGAGCCATCAAGAACCATCTAGAATGAGACTTTCTGGGCTACTTATTCAATGCCCACTTTTACTAGAGTACTTCTTCATTTACCTTTAATATTTATTTAGTAATATTAAAGACCTGCCTAAAATTTTGCTTGAGAACAGGAAATGCTAACAAGAAATATTTTGATAACTGAAGAACCAGATTTTCTTTATCATTATGTGTATCTAGCAATCCTGCCATAAGATAGGATTCTCAATTAGAATATCAATATTCCTTAGGCTTTTTAAAGTGGTTCCAGTAGATATTCTAGGTGCTCATAATTCTCCTTTTTTTAAAAAAATTTGGCCCTGGCTGGTAGCACAGTTGATAAGGTGCCGGCCTGCGAACCCAAAGGTTGCAGGTTCGGTTCCCCAGCCAGGGCACATAACCGGTTGCAAGCCAGGTCTCCAGTCAGGTCTGTGGCTGGAAGCAGGTGTAAAGCAACCATAAATTGATGTCTCTCTCCCTTTCTGCCTCTACCCCTTCCCCTCTTTCTAAAAATGATTAAATAAAATCTTTTAAAAAAATTTATTGTTGTTATATTACATCTATCCCCTTTTTGCTCCCCTCTGTCCCCCTCCCCACCCACCCATTCCCCCCAAAGTCAATCCCACCTGTTGTCCATGTCCATGGTTCCTTTATACTAGGTTCTTATCTAAGCTGCTCCCCTTCCTTGCCTCTTCCTCCCCCCTCCCCCCAACTCCCTTCCCCCTAACCACTGAAGGCCTATTCACTGTATTTATATATTTGGTTCTGTTTTGTTTGTTGCTAGTTTTGTTCATTATTGTCCTGTAATGTGTGCTCCTCCCTCCCCCAGGGTATGCTGTTCATTGTAAAATCTGTAATGGGGAAGAGGAAATAGGACTGAGCCATTGTCATGGCTGAAATCCTATTCCCACCAGAAGTCAAGGAAAACGTGGAAAAAAAGGAGAATTATCACCAATTACAGGACAATAATTCTCCTTTTTCCCACCAGAAGTCAAGGAAAGCATGTGGAAAAAAAGGAGAATTATCACCCATTACAGGACGATAATTCTCCTTTTTTCCACATGTTTTCCTTGACTTCTGGTGGGAATAGGATTTCAGCCATGACAATGGCTCAGTCCCATTTCCTCTTCCCCATTACAGATTTTACAATGAACAGCATACCCTGGGGGAGGGAGCAGTTCCCTCTCATAGGAGGGTGGAAACCCATTGATAAACATGTAGCTGTGGTTCAAATCAATTAAAGCAAAATATGAATAGCTCAAATGAACAGTCAGGAAATAGTCAACATTTGCTTTTTTGAAAAAATAATCCCCTGTATCAGCACACAGTAGCATGAGAAAATGTCATTGTTGATTAAGGTAAGGAAACATAACTGTAATTCTGTAAAATTAATTAACAAATCAGCAATTGACGTAATGCTCTTTCAATTGATCCTCTGACTCTGAAGACAGAGCAGTATTTTGTTGACATCTGGCCTTTTGATGCACCACTGTTGTTCACAGCATCATGTTTTTACCATTTTAAAAAAAAAAAATCTCAAATGAATCAACTGTGTCTCCTCTGGCAGTTTGATTTCCTTAGTAATTGATGCAATGGAAACAAGTCATATGCCTAACCATTTAAAGAATTTTTTAACTAGGCTCTGTGGGCAATTTTCTCTAAAATCCACACATTTTCTTATTGTCATAAAAAAGGCACCATAATTCCTGAGGTTAAAACACCAAAGATCAGCCCTAGCTGGGGTGACTCAGTGGATTGAGCACAGGCCTATGAATGAAAGGTCACTGGTTCAATTCCCAATCAGGGCAAATGCCTGGGTTGTGATCCAGGTCCCTAGCTGAGGGCATGTGAAAGGCAACCACACATTGATGTTTCTCTCCCTTTCTTTCTCCCTCCTCTCCCCTTTCTCTAAAACAAACAAACAAACAAAAAGAACACCAAAGATCAGTTTAATCCAAATTGTTCTGGATGCCATGTTTATTAGGCATGAATAATATTAAAAATGATATTTCTAATATTATAATGAGATTAAAATCAGTACACTCATGGATAGTGATTACACATGATTACATTTCTTATGAAAATGTTTCTGTGATATTTTAGGTGCTAAATAACATTCTTATTCATGAACTAAATCAGTGAGGAAATACTAAATGTCAGGAATATCCATAATGGGCCCATCCTAAGGAAGTGCCCAAAGGATAGCTTTATTTTTACTGACTAAACTTTTGATTCTGACCTAATCTTTCATTGAAAGTAAAATTTATGGAATAATCAATCAAAAAAACTAAATTTCCCATCTGTACTTTTGCTGGTTCTCAGAAATAGGTAAAAGGGAGACATTTTTTGGATGTTTTAAAATGATTGACTTTTGGCTCTCTGCTCCTCCTGTTCGATGGACAGCCAGTGCCTTTTTGCGCAGTGCCAGCCTCAACCCTGAGACATAATGGTGAAGGTCAGAGTGAACAGATTTGGCCATATTGGGCACCCAGTCCCAGGGCTGCTTTTTACTCTGGCAAGGTAGATGTCATCACCATCAATGATCTCTTCATCGACCTCAGCTACATGGTCTACACGTTCCAGTATGATTCTACTCATGGCAAGTTCAAAGGCATAGTCAAGGCTAAGAATGGGAAGCTTGTCATCAATAGAAAGTCCATCACCATCTTCCAGGAGTGAGATCCCACAAACATCAAATAGGGTGATGCTGCTGCTGAACATGTTGTGGAGTCCACTGGTGTCTTCACTGCCATAGAGAAAGCTGGGGCTCACTTGAAGGGTGGAGTCTCAGGAGGGTCATCATCTCTGCCTCTTCTGCCAATGGCCCCATGTTTGTGATGGGTGTGAACCAAGACAAGTACAACAACTCCATGAAGATTGTCAGCAATGCCTCCTGCACCACCAACTGCTTGGTCCCCCTGAACAAGGTCATCCATGACAACTTTGGTATTGTGGAGGGACTCATGACCACAGTCCATGCCATCACTACCACCCAGAAGACCGTGGATGGCCTCTATGGGAGCTATGGCATGATGGCTGCAGGCCTTCCCAGAACATCATCCCTGCTTCTACTGGCTCTGCCAAGGCTCTGGGCAAGGTCACCCCCAAGCTGAACGGGAAGCTCACTGGCATGGCCTTCCATGTTCCCACCCGCAATGTGTTGGTTGTGGATCTGACCTGCCACCTGGAGAAAGCTGCCAAATATGATGATATCAAGAAGGCAGTGAAACAGGCAGCAGAGGGCCCCCTCAAGGGCATCCTAGGTTACACTGAGGACCAGGTTGTCTCCTGCGACTTTAACAGTGACACCCACTCCTCCACCTTCAATGCTGGGGCTGGAATTACCCTCAATAACCACTTTGTCAAACTCATTTCCTGGTATGACAATGAATTTGGCTATAGCAACCTTATGATCCACAGGGACACCAAGGAGTAAGAGCCCCCTGGACCACCAGCCCCAGTGACAGGAAGAGAGTTCCTCAGCTGCTGGGAATTATCTGCCCCAAATCAATCCCCTAATACTGAGAATCTCCTGACCTCTAGTTTCTATCCTAGATCCCCTAAAAAGAGGAGGGGACTTGGGAGCCCTATCTTGCCATGTACCATCAATAAAGTTCACCCCCCCCCAAAAAAAAATGATAGACTTTTTAAACTCAGGATTTATCATTTTATGGCTGCATGGAGATTAGTTATCAGTACCTGTAAGAGTAGAATTTCACAAGCAGGCCTATTTTCATTACCACTGCATGACTTTGGAACCTTTACCAAAATTCTTTCCAGTCATTTTCCAAGCCAATGACAAACTTGTTATCTGGATGATCAGCTTTGCACTCAGATCAATTTTGAGGCTATTAAAGAATTTTTTAATTGTATTTCTCATTTTTCCCTCCCAAATTATAGAGTATCTTTGATATTACATAGCATTATTTCAGATGTCTAAATGACAAAATTACTCAAAGAGATGCATAATATCTATCAAAGATTAGCCATATAATCAGGAAAAACTCATGACTAAATTTGGGGAGAAAAGTTTAGATTACAATTTAGTGAAGGTTGACCATGTGAGTCACCATGCCCTCTACCTTATCAGGCAGCATACCACTCTCTTCTGTCTGCTTCATATCCTGTCCTGAGCATGGCCTTGTGGTCAACCCTTTTCTCAGAATTTCTCCCAATCACGAAAGCTGCCTTAACCACATAAGTAGGGCTCTCTGGCTGATAACCACTGCCTGTTAGTTAAGTTTGTCCAGCCTGCACATGACCTCTGTGCAGACCAACACAGAGACACCACCTTTGACCTATGGCAGGTGTAGATAAGCATTTACTAACTCAAATTTCTTTAAACACAAGGATCAGAAACATCAAAATTAGAAAATGAAAATGAGAGTTATTTTTTGTGTTGAGCATGAGTATTTGGCAAAACCCATCAAATGACTGATGCTTTAAGAAAGAGAAAGCCATGCTATCAGCAAAGCTCAGGAGGAAAGAAGTGGTATGGTGGCTAGTGCCAACCCACAACTCCTGTACCTCAGTCATCCCCTGAATAGCACAGCCTTTCTTGAATTCAGAGCTAGATTCCAAATAATCTGCAGACTGCCTCTCCCCACTATCTTCTGAGGTCAGCCACCAAAGGTTCCTGGGTCCCCAAGCCAAAACTACTGAATGAACATCTGCTGCAATCAGAAACTCCAGCCAGCCAGGTACTTTCTGCATACTTTTGAACATAAATACTCTTCTTCATAGTCTTCATTCAAAAAGCCCAACCTCTGTTTCTCAACAATTCTCAGTGTATTATTTAAAATAATTCGTGTGACCATATAAAATTATAGACTGAATTTCTTATTTCTATCATTAGATTTAAAAAACACACATGAAATTTTGACATTTTTGCATTCATATTCTTATTTCCAAATGTTAATAATGATTATAAGAGGAAAAACTTTAATCCAAAAAATGCATAACATAAACAACAAAAGTCCAAACAGGAGCTAAATTGGCAAATTGTCCAAGGTGCTACATTTGTTAACTGGCTTGGTTGGTTTGTAGCCATCTGACAAACTCAGATCCTTTGCAACACCCTGCACTATTTATTATGTAATTGTGAGATTGATACTTGTATTTCAATCATAGTTTAGTATCAAAGTGAGGATGGAAGTGATTTCATTTGCCATACTTCAAAGGTTTTGAAAAAATTAGAATTCAAGCAAGATGACAAGTTAATTTGTGTATCCCAAGTTGTACATATGTATAAGTTAGAAGGTGAATAGACAGAGTGATATAAATGCATAATTAAATGTCCTACTCAGAAACCCCCTTTCAAATACTACAGGCAGTGCTTTAATTTTCTTGTTCAGTGGGGTAAGGCATAAACCTATGGAAAAGCAGTTCTAATTATGTTCTTTCTGGAATCTTCTATCATTTGAATCCATAAGCATTTATTTGCTTTGCTGTGCTTTGTTCATGGAACTGTGGGAAGTTAATGTCAGAAAAAATGTAGCATTTCATTGAAAATTGTGTTAAGTCATCACTCTGGTTAATATATTGTTAAGAATGAAACATGAGGATGAAAGAGGACCTCAAAATCTACTTATCTCATTCACCTCATTAAACGCCATCCAAACATCTCATGTTTTTGCAGATGTGGCACAAGATAGTGCATAAATGTGGAATTTGGATGGAATCTAAGACTAATCTGAATTATAACTCTGCCTCTTTCTAACTTTAGAGATGTTACCCCTGCCGTGCCTCAGTTTCCTCATCTGTATGACAAAGACACTATGCATAGACATTAAACACAAAGCTGTATGTAAAATGCCTGACTTATAGAGTAAATATTTAGAAATGTTATATTCCTCCCTTTTATATGAAAGCATCTTAAGCTGCAGATGTGCTAGAACAACCTGCCTAACTTCTGTCTTGAGTCATCCTATTACACCAGTCAGCCCACTTGCCATCATCTAATGTGACCCTTCCTTGGACCACACTAGGTGCTGTTACAGTTACTTGAGAAGATACTGATGAGGTAACTGTATGTACCCATATGAGGAAGGTGATCTATGATAAGACCCAGTGACTGTTTCCAGAGGGCTGATCTCTAAGATTTACCTGAATATCTGAGTTCCTCAAATGATGATTGAGTTCCCTCTTTGTGACTCATGGGCTGGACATGTATATGGGTTTTCCTGCTCATTGATGACTTGCCTAGTTAGGTAATACTCTTACCTTTCCCAAATCCAGCTTCACAACCCTGATGACATTTCACCTACCATAAACACATGGTCAAACTGGAGATTTCCCACACTCCTGGAAAGCAGCAGATATCTCTTAGGCTTTCTGTGAATTAAGGGCCCTTCTCTCTCTGGATTTTCAAGAAAAAGGAGAGTTTAAGCTTACCAAAATGTCAAAGACTTTTAAAAATATTTTCCCACCCTTGATACAAAGAAATTTCTATTCATTAAAGAAAACTTCCCAATCCAGAGAAACATGAATTAAAATTATTCATAAGCCTATCAACTAGATATAATCACTAATTTTTCTCTTCATATTTGGGATCATAATGTAATAGAGGTTCTAACATACTTTCCTATTTAATTAATAATACATGGTCAGGTTTTTTTTTTTTAAGATTTTATTTCATTATTTCTAGAAAGAAGGGAAGGGAGAGAGGCAGAGAGGGAGAGAGACATCAATGTATGGTTGCCTTTCACCTGACTCCAGCCACAGATCTGACTGGAGACCTGGTTTGCAACCTTGTTATGTGCCCTGGCTGGGGAATCCAACCTGTGACCTTTGGGTTCACAGGACGGTGCCTTACCCTCTGTGCTACCAGCCAGGGCTCATGGTCAGCTTTTTCTAATGCCATTGGATATCCTTATACAATATCTTTTTTTTAGTGGCTTAAGCATAACATATCCATTTTGGGCAGTGCCCATACTAAAATAAAAGACATTTAATTGAAATCATGAAAGATCAAAATAAAAATTAGCGCACTTGTCTTGAATGAACTAAATATGTTGTAGGTAAGTTAACCCGAGCCTTTGATATAGATTGTAGGGGGTGCGATAGGCAACATTTTCATTAGTTTTACATTTCAAATGATCTCTATTACATAACGTAAATGATATACTAGGCTGCTATATAACTTAATCTAAAAAGGCAGCCTCTTTTTATAATTAAGACAACCAATATCAGAAGAACAAAGGCACAGGAAGCATTTTTAAATATATAATTATGAAAGACAAGAGGCATTTATGAGAAAGCAGGAAGAGTGTTTAGGAATGATTAGCCTAAGTGTGGGACAATGAAGCCATCAATAAGTGAGGGGTCTATTTCCTATGGTCTAGGAATCAGAAGCTTAACTGTGGGGCCTGGACAAGAGTAAGTGTGGACACAGGACATTACCTCTGCTATCCAGGACTCAGGTGCAGTAAGTACATAGTAACATTACCACCCTGAATGAAGGTTTCGGGGCACACAGAAGAATTAGTGCACAGGACGTCTTAGGGATAAGGCTGTTTTCCTAGAGGTAGTATCTAAACTGAATCATAGAATGAGGAGCTGCACAACTGGTCAAGCAGAAAAATGGCCAGATTTTGGAAAGTCAAGCTGAAGCAAGTGGTGAGAGGTCACATGTGGTAGTGGTACACACAGATGAAGGAAGACAACTGTAAACCCTGAGCCTGTCCTCAGGGTTATAAGCCACATTTCCAATGTCTTAGTCACCTCCTGGCCCCACTTTCTTCTCCACTATGTTTACAGCCACCATTTGAGAAGGACTCACAGAGTCAGCTAATGCTAGAGGACCAATCTTTGTTGCTCACACACCTGTTTGCATATCTGATCTATACCTTTCTCTAGCATGCATTTAAGATTCACTTGGAACAACTAACTGTGTGTTATTTTATTCCATCTCACTCTATTCTGTGAAGAGTCCTTGCTTACTTTGGACAGTGATGTTTACATGGTGGTGACATTTACACTACAGCCACTTTATAGCTGTAACTTGAGAAGTGCACTTGGCAGACATAGTCTGTGGCTCAGGAGTCATTAGGACTGTGAGACATGGGTCTTCCCAGCACAGCCACCCAGGCCTTATTTTTCCCGACACTGTGGGATTTCTTTCTGAATGTTACTAGAACCAATATAGACAAAATGCTTTCCAGCATCAGGAGTCCATGTTTATAAGGGGAGGCCCAAAAAAACCCTGGAAATTATTTATTAAAAATTGTGTATTTATATAGCAGAAAGAAAGAAGGAACTTGTACCCTTTGCAACAACATGGATGGAACTGGAGAGTATTATGCTTAATGAAATAAGCCAGTCAGTGAAGGACAAATATCATATGATCTCACCCATTACAGGACAATAATGAGCAAAACTAACAACAAGCAAAACAGAACCAAGTATATGAATACAAGGAATAGGCCTTCAGT
>PVIW01018222.1:0-12133 GCA_004026585.1 Noctilio leporinus | reverse complement strand
GGCTGGGGGGAGGGGGGAGGCAGAGGCAAAGAAGGGGAGCAGCTTAGACAAGAACCTAGTATAAAGGAACCATGGACATGGACAACAGGTGGGATTGACTTTGGGGGGAATGGGTAGGTGGGGAGGGGGACAGAGGGGAGCAAAAAGGGGATGGATGTAATACAACAACAATAAAATTAAAAAAAAAAATCCCAAGCAACAGTGTTACTATTCATAATGTACCATAACACAAGAGAAGTACTATTCATGGAAATTAAAAAGAGCCTGTCAAAATTTGATAACAGAAAATGGTTTTCAATGGATTATTTAATAAACTCTTGAATGTTTCTGAATATACTATAGCAAATACTCCATAAACAATGAAAAAAAGTTAAAACAATAATTTACTCTTACAAGTTATGATTTATTTTATTGTACTTGGTTTCATAAGTTCAGCTTTTTAACTCTCTCAAATTTGCAAAGAAAATAGTTTCTGATTATCCTTTTTCTTACCCTTCAGTCTTTCTACCTTTATTTTTGAGTCGGAATGAGAACCTCTTTTGCTTAAGTTTTAAACACAAGAATTTGTATTTTTAATGATATGCTACTGAGACATTTTAATTCTTCAGTTTATTCACTCAAAAAACAACTTTTATTATTGGGCACCTGTTCTGGGCCAAGCAATGCCCTGTTTTATATAAGGTGTATTTTAAAAGATATCATGTGGTCCGGGCCAGTGCATAATTTGTGGGGCACTGCTAATTGAAAAATATGAAATCCTTTGTACAGAATTTATCAAAAATCTTAAGAGCACTGCCCTGGCTGGTGTAG
This sequence comes from Noctilio leporinus, assembly GCA_004026585.1. NCBI lineage: Eukaryota > Metazoa > Chordata > Mammalia > Chiroptera > Noctilionidae > Noctilio > Noctilio leporinus. Next base: position 11,323 of record PVIW01018222.1, on the reverse strand, counting down.
CTCCGTGGTGTAGCCTGCAAACCAAAAGGTCATAGGTTTGATTCCTAGTCAAGGCACATGTCTGAGTCACAATCCAGGTCCTCAATGGGGGCACACGAGAAGCAACTAATCAAGGTATCTCTCATACAGCTAATTTTTCTCTCCCTCTCTATCTCCCTTCCCTTCCCTCTAAATAAATAAATAAATAAACAAAATCTTAAAACAAAATTAAAAAAGAATTCTAAGAGCACTAACCAAGGGTGGGGCAAGTACAAAGTCTGAATGCCTGTGAAGGCAGCCCCACATGTGATTTTAGCACTGAGCCTTCTTTATTCTTTTCAGTGTGAAGAAGAGTAAGGTTAACATGCATTTAGACTGCTCTAGAATTATGAAATAATAGGATGGAACAATCAAACCCTTCACTGGCAGTATGCATGTTTGTAATTACTTTGAAGAGTGGTAACCTCTATAGTTTGATACTAGAGCCCATTCCACTTTAAAGAAAAACACCTTTCAGCTCTGGCTGGTGCAGTAAATAAGGTGCCAGCCTGTGAACCCAAAGGTCTCTGGTTCGATTCCCCAGTCAGAACACATAACCAGGTTGCAAGCCAGGTCTCCAGCCAGGTCCGTAGATGGAGGCAGGTGAAAGGCAACCATATGTTGATGTCTCTCTCCCCCTCTGCCTCTCTCCCTTCTCCTCTCTCTAAAAATAATAAATAAAATTTTAAAAAAAGAATAACACCTTTCTCTAATAAGGATAAGTGGGTAATTAAACAGCCTTCCTACAAAGCCTCTAAAGTACAAACTACTATTAAATACAAGCATAGTAGAAGAAGGTCTTAGCCTGTGAAAAACAAATCAGAGCTAGAATAAGATGAACATAAACCACATGTGTTTGGTTCAACAATAATTTAATTGAGAACCTTCAATATACCATGTACTCTTTCAGAGGTTGGGGCACAACTGTGACCAAAGCAAAGATCACATTCTATTGATTGATAGGACAAAAGATAATCAGAAAGTTGACGTCCACCTGTGAATGTGTATTCTTTCTTTACAACTTATTTTATTTTTAATTTTCTCTTAATAATACTTTCAGTTTCTATTTGTTTATTCACTTATTCATTTGACAAATATTTACCAAATAGCTTTTAAGATCTAGGCATCATGCAGGGGTTTAGAGTTTAATCTATTACATATTCACAGTTGTAAAATATTTCATTGTTATAAGAAAAGTAACTTTGACTGCTGTCTGGTCTAATCTCTCTATTCTCTGTTTTCTGTGCTCCCTAATGGCTTTGTTGTCCTACACAGAAGTTTTAAATATATGGCATCTACACCACTATTCTCTCATTTGCCCAAGAGAAAAATCACTAATGAATTTGGGCTCCTTTTCCCACTGAATTTTAACATAATCTCAAAATTCTTTTAAGATTAACCTTTCAGCTTTCCACAATCAATTCTGTAATGGGTTAATGAGATGAACCATATTTGCCATTTTTATTTGAACTTGGATTTCAAAATCCACTGTTGATTTTGGGATAAGAAGCATAATATTTAAGAAGAATAGTAAATCTATTAACAAACTGTATTGCTTAAGGTAAGCTAACAGCTATAAATAACAATTATAAAATCTCTAACACTATAAAAATTCATTTTTCATTTATTTCACAGTTCTAAGCAGAATGCCAGAGGACTTCCAGGTCTCTGCTCCATTCAGCTATTCACAAAACCAGTTGTTGTTGTTGTTGTTGTTGTTGTGGTTGTTATTGTTGTTTTAAATCTAGCATCCCTACCAACCTCTTTAGACGTGAAGTTTTCCACTCAATCCTTCAAGAGCCATGTGAATAAGGAAAGAGTGTGAAGGATGATAAGGCAGACCTATAAGTGGCCTTATAGGTTTTATTTTTGCCCACATTCCACTGGTCAGAACTTAATTATGTAAACATTCTCCCCAATTTTAAGGAATGCCGGGAAGTGTAGTCTCCCTATATGTCTAACAGAGAAATATAATGAGGTTTGAGGAATGTACAGTATATCTACCACAACAGCATCCAGAATGGTGAGATGGTAATGCATTTTGTCAATGCAAACTTAATTTGCTAACAATAAATAATTATCAGTTTACAGCATTCAACCATTTAATACTTTGAATTTGGCATTAATGACCAGTACCTCTAAATACTACTAAATCTGTGTAAGACTTTTGTTATGAAAACACTTTATTTTTCAGTTTTTAAAGATTTTATTTATTATTTTTAGAGAAAGGGGAAGGGAGAGAGGCAGAAAGGGAGAGAAACATCAATGTATGGTTGCCTTTCATCTGTCTCCAGCTAAGGACCTGACTGGAGACCTGGCTGGCTTGCAACCTCATTAATATGCCCTGGCTGGGAATCGAACCAGCGACCTTTGGGTTTGTAGGCCGGTGCCTTATCCATTGTGCCACCAGCCAGGGCTGAAAACACTTTTATTATTTGTATCAATAGTTACTATTACAGAATATTTATTTTCAGTTTTATTACAATTGTTATATTGGTATACATGTCTATTTTTTTAATGTTCTTGTATGAGCCCATTGAATTTTGTAGTCCTATGTAAACATAGGTCTGAGTTCCAAGGAAATTGTATTCTTTTATGTGTCAACTTGGGTCTCCAAATTCAGTTAGGACTGAGAGTCTGGTTTGATATTTTATTTCTGAGACTAGTTAGGCCTGTCAATCAGTAACATACTTCTTGGAGGTCCCAAAATATTATTTTCTAATTTTCTCAAAAATCACCCAGAATCTATTGAGAGTGAATGGCAGAGTAAGATGATCCATGTGTGTTTATTTCACAGCATTCTAGTGAAAATGAAGGGCCTGCATCTAAAAACAAAACACAACATCAACAAAAACTCAGCTTTTAATATTCCATATGAAACAAGAAATTTTCAAGCTGGAAGAAATCCCAGATGTGTGTTGATGAGTGTTCTGAAATCCACAGGCCACATATGGCTTTTCTGACTCTTTGGTGTAGCTTAGAAATGAGGCATAGAGAAGGCCAATTTCTGCTGTTTTCCAGCCCTTAGAAACCACTTGTTAATTAATGTTTTGTGGCTTTGCTCCTTGGGTTTGGCTATTAGGTAAGAGTAAGTTGATTGTAATTACTGAGCAAGCAATATGAGAAACTATCTGCTCAGTGTGGAATACAGGAGGAAAAAAACAGCAGGTGGCCATGTGCATGTGACAGCCTGTTTTCTAAATAAAACATAAAATACTTCTATGGCTACAGCCAAGAAGAGAAAGTGGCTGATGAAAATCATATGTTCTAACACAGAGGCCTGGGAAATAATCATTTTTAGATTAAAAACTTTGATTTTTTTCACATGCACAACAAGAAAAAATCTAGTTTTGAAGAATACAATATCAAGAGTCCCTATATAATAAACCACATTTTCAATTAAGTGGTTTGGAAGGCAAGTAAGAAGGCAAAATACGAACATTTCAAAACAAATTCAAGTCTATTTCAATAGTCCATCATAACAGCACTTTATTATATTTCCTAAATTTTAATTTAAAAAAGAAATACTTTATTCACAAATAAATAATAGCATACACATAGTTGCAAATATTTTATTTCCTGAAAAAAATACATATTTAATAAAAGGTATATTTTATTTGTCCCAAAGGACAAATAAATATTCACTTCTTCCTGAAAGTAGTGAGCTCACAACTTTTCCAATCCAATGACCTCCATCATAAAAGAAAAAGAACAAATATTTGGAGAAGTGAAACATTTTCTCAAAGCCACAAAATGTACTTATAAAGCTGAAACTACAAAGTAAGTCTCCTGAATATGAATTCATAGTTTATATTACTGAAATTAATAAGCTCAACTAACATTACTTTTAGTATTGTTTTGTATCTATACCCAACAGGGGATGGCTACTAAGTATAATTACTACATATTCTAATTTGTATATTATTTACATTAAATTACATTTTAGATGTGAACTATAAATTCAGGCATACAAAATAAAATGAATACCTACTCACAAAACCTTCTCTATTAGTATTTTAAATATAATAGACATCTCTGAAAATATGGAAAAAATAATTTTAACACAAGAAAAGTGGGATGATCCTGGTATTTAATATTGTAGTTAAGAATAAGACAGATTATCCACTTTTCAGAATTCAGAGATGTGATTTTAAGAAGGTTGCATGGTAAAATTCAATATAAATAGCTATCAGCTATAATTAGAATTAAAGTGGAAAAATCCATATAACAGTTTTAAAAATTAGGGTAACTAATATTTGTGTTACAAAATAAATCACTTCCATAGCACAGAAGTTAATTATCGGTTAAGTACACAACACAGTTTAGGAATAAAATTGTTCAGAATACACTTGTTTTCCTCTCAATAGCAACTAATAAAAAATGGGGGGAAAATTTAATTTAGTTTCAGAAAAACTTGTGTAGCACTCAAATTCCTTACCCTTATAAAAACATGCTCCTTACCCTTGGGGAATTTATGGTCTACTTGGGAAGACAGCTGTATTTAAAATAATAATTGATACTTTCTCTCTTTTCCAGTGTCTCTAATTGTCCCTTCCATTTGTGTAAAAATCTGATTTTGTGGCATATAAGCTCCAAAGCAGATTGATTGCATAAATATATATATTAAAAACTTAGCCTCTGAGGAGTCTCAAGGCAAAGAAGAAACTCAGTGAGTTAAAACTAAATTATTTGCTGTGTCCAAGGCAGAATAAAAATTTTCCATGGTGGAAGGAAGAGAAATTCAGTAAAGAAGAAGGGCAAGAGTGATTATAAGGGATGAGACAATGGCAGAGGCTAGGATAGTGTAACCAGACCTCAGGGGATTCTGCTACAAGGAGAGAGGACCCAGTACAGAAGCTACCTGGCCTCTCTCTGGGTGACAAATGAAATCATTTCAGTCTGTAATGTACCTGGTAGCCTCAAAAGGCAGCTGCATGTCATTGTGTTGATTGCGGACTTTACAATTTTGGAGTTTTACTACTCATATAGATATTGATGTAAATGGTGCTGAGTGGGGATGAACCACCATATGCAACAACCCTAGAAACCTCATGGAACCCAGTCAGCCCTTTAAAACTGCCCAGTCTCTATCCCTAGTACTTGCCTGTGCTGCTAAGAAGTCATGTTTATCTATTGCTCCTTCTAGTACCTGGTGGACTTCTTTTCTGACAGTCTTCAGCAGCACCAGGAAACAGGCTCTCCATGCTCCCTAACACATCACTTGGCCCACTATGCAACCTACCCTCTATTCAATACTTAAGGACATGTACAGTTACAAAATTCTGTAATACCATTATAGGAGGAAGAACAAAATATACAAAATATATGGAGATGTGTAAAAGAAATATTTATCCTGTATTGCTGATGGAAATCAGGGAAATTTTTAAGAGCTGTCATCTAAATTGAGTTTTCAATCCTGAGAGAACTTTGCCAGTTGCCAACAGTTTACTATAATAATAACCACCATTAACAATTTTTATGCTCTTTTGTGGACCAAGTACTGTCTTAAATGCTTTGTAAAAGAATTGTATAGGATATATATATATAATTATGATTACAGTCCTTTAAGTAGAAATGTAGGGACAGAAAAAAAAATATTTGAAGAACTAATGAATGGAAAGTGTTCAAATTTGATGAAAACTATAAACATAGATCCAAGGAGCTTTAGTCACCCCAAACACAAGAAACACACTAAACTACTACTGACCTACATCAAAAACAATTTGCCTAAAATAGTGATAAAAATAAAATCTTAAAAGCAGTCAATGAAAAACAAATAAAATATGTACAGAGGAACAAAGATAAGAATGACTATGGATTTGTTACTAGCAACAATGCAAGTTAGAAGACAGTGGCAAATTAGAATTAAAATAGTTTTAAAACTGAAGGTTTTAAAGACCCCATTAGGGTCCATTAAGCAGCAAAAATTTGGCACTTTCTTCCACTGCTCCAACCCCAAGTGGTTTTTACAGCCAACATAATGGTAGTTTATCTTCCCAGTGCTGGATCCCTGGTCTGTGTAGTCTAGCATGAAGCTAGGATCTCTCGTTCCCAGGGCAGCCCTCTCAATTTTAGCCACCATTCCATAAATGTGGGACTATCTATTCTGCTGTGCACTTGTCCAAGCCACACCAATGCCCCAACCCATCTCTACAACTCTACCCTTCCTGGATGAATGTAGTTCCTATAAATTCTCATTTGTCCGATTTCCACATAGCTTGATTTTCTGATGGTTCTGGTTGTTATTTGCTTTTGAGATCTGGTTATAATTCTTCCAATGGTTTCATGAGAAGGCAAAGTGTGTCCATCTATGCCTCCATCTTGACTGGAAGTTCAAGAGCCCTCCTGTCTTAGAACATTCACAAACCCCAGGGCAGCTACTAGAAGGGCACCAATAGCATACAGGATGTGGGTAAAGTCACTGGAAATGGGGAAAGTCACCAGAACCCAGGCAGCATATTGTCCCCTCTCTGAGACCTAGTCACAAACAGAGACAAAAAGTGGTGAAGCAGATGACCCTGCCCTGGCAATTACCTAAGGCTCCACCCCATACAATTTCCAGGTGTCTTTGCTACATAGGCCATGCTACTAAGACAGGGAATTAAAGGAGCTCTACCTAATTCACAGAAGCAAACACACAAGGCTGCCAAATGGAGGAGGCAAGGAAACATGGCCCAAATGAAAGAACAGAATGAAACCCCAGAAAAAATAAGTACATAAACAAAATAGAGGTAGCCAACCTATCAGATGCAGAGTTCAAAATACTGGTGATAAGGATGCTCAGAGAACTCATAGAGTACAGGAAAAAAAACTAAAGGATGAAATGAAGGTTATGCAAAGTGAGATAAAGAAAAATATATAAGGAACCAATATATATTTGTGAAGTGAAGGGAAGGAAGCCAGAATTCAAATCAACAATTTGGAACAAAAGGAAGAAATAAACATTCAACCAGAACAGAAAGAAGAAACAAGAATGCAAAAAAAAAAAAAAAAAGCTGAGTCTTACAAGCCTCTGGGATAATTTTAAATGTACCAACATTTGAATACTAGGGGTGCCAGAAGGAAGAGTGGAAGAACAAGAAAATGAAAACATATGAAAAAATAATGAAGGAAAACTTCCCTAATTTGGCAAAGAAGATAGACATACAAGTCCAGGAAGCATAGAGAGTCCCAGATAAGCTAGATCCAAGGAAGACACACACATCACAATTAAAATGCCAAAAGTTAAAGATAAAGAGTGAATCTTAAAAGCAATAAAAGAAGAGAGTTACCCACAAAAGCATTCCCATAAGACTATCAGCTGATTTCTCAAAAGAAACTTTGCAGGCAAGAGGGGAGTGGTGAAAAGTATTCAATGATAGAAAGCAAGAATCTACATTCAAGATTACTCTATCCAGCAAAACTAACTTTAGCTAACATCTAGAATAGAAGGGCAGGTAAACTGCTTCCCAGGCAAGCTAAAGCACAAGGATTGTCACCAAGCCCTTATTATATGAAATGACAAAGGAACTTAGTTAAGAAAAAGAAGAAAATCAGAACTATGTCAATTAAAATGACAAGCTCACAACTATCAACAACTGAATTAAAAAAATAAAAACATAAACAAAGCAAACAACTAGGATAGGAACAGAATCATAGATATGTAGATCATTTGGAGGATTATCAGGTGGGAGGGGGCGAAGAGGAGAATGGAGTAAAAGGTTCAGGGATCAAGAAGCGTAATTGGTAGGAACAAAATAGGGGAGTGTTAAGAATAGTAAGGGAAATGAAGAAAACAGAGAACTTGTATGCATGACCCCTGGACATGAATTATGGGGTCATAATTCATGAAAGGTTGTACTGGGTGGAGGGGGTAAATGGAGAAAAATTTGGAACAACTGTAACAGCATAATCAAGAAAATATACTTAAAATTTTAAAAATAGTCCTGGCTGGTGGCACAATGGATAAGACACCAGCCTGCAAACCCAAAGGTTGCTAGTTCAATTCCCAGCCAGGGCACATAACCAGGTTGCAAACCAGGTCTCCAGCCAGGTCCATAGTTGGAGGCAGGTGAAAGCAACCATACATTGATGTCTCTCTTCCTCTATGGCTCTATGCCTTGCCCTTTCTCTAAAAGGAATAAAGAAAATCTTTTAAAAATTAAAAATAAATTAAAAAATATACCCTGGCTGGTAGCACAGTGGATAAGGTGCCAGCCTGAGAACCCAAAGGTCACAGGTTCAATTCCCCAGCCAGGGCACATAACAAGGTTGCAAACCAGGTCTCCAGTCAGGTCTGTGGCTGGAGGCAGGTGAAAAGCAACCATACATTGATGTCTCTCTCCCTCTCTGCCTCTCTCTCTTCCCCTCTTTCTAAAAATAATTAAATAAAATATTTTTTAAAAACTATTTAATTAACTAATTAATTAAAAAATAAAGCTGAAAATGAAATAAAATGAATGCTTTCTCCTTCAAATCAGGAATAGGAAGCATGATCACCCTCACCTACCAAAAAGGAAAAGGTATATGATACTTATTTGGAGGTGATATGATGACTATGTAGAAAATCCTATGCAATCTAAAAAAAGTGACTAGAACTAAATGGTAAGTTTAGCAAGGTTGAGAATACAAAAAACTACACAAATATCAATTATATTTGTATATACGAACAAATAACAATAAAAGTGAATTTTAATGTCATTTTTAATAACATTAAACATATTAAATGATTATATAAATATTATCCAAAGAAACGCAAGTGTTATAGATTAAAAACTAGAACACACTGCTGGGAGAAATAAAGACCTAAACAAATGAAAAAATTGACCATGTTTGTGGAGTGAAAAATTCCATATTGAATAGATGTCAGTTTTCTTAAATTAATCTGTATTTTCAATGTAATCCCAATCAAAACCATGAAGACTTAATATAGATTGATAAACTGATTCTAAAGTAATGGGCAAATAAAAAGTACCTAAAATAGCTGAAACAAAATAAAACAAAGTGGGAGGACTTAGATTTAGAAGTTTCAACAATTATTATTAAGGTTCAGTACTACAGCAAAACAATCAGTTTGTGATCTTAAATTATGCACTACAGTTCTAAAACATGACACCAGCAGCAGAATCCATAAAGCTTTTTAAAAATTGATAAATTGGACGTTATCAAACTTAAGAATACCTGTGTTTAAAAAACACATATTAATATTTTCACTGATATATCTATTATGACTAGGGAAATAAAGGAAAAATAAACAAATGGGACTCCATCAAACTAAAAAGTTTTTGCTCAGCTAAAGAAAACATCAGTAAGCTTAAAAGGGAACCAACCATTTGGGGAAACACTCATTAATGACACCTTGGACAAGGGTTTGATCTCCCAAATACATGAAAAACTTACATGACTCAACACCAAGGAGACAAATAATTCAATTAAAAAGTGGCAAAGCATCAGAGAAGAAAAAGGAATCAAAGGTATCCAAATTGGAAAGGAGGAAGTCAAACTGTCATTATTTGCAGATGATATGATAGTGTACATACAAAACCCAATAGGCTCCACCAAAAACTTACTCAACCTAACAAGCAAATTTAGCAAAATAGCTGGGTATAAAGTCAATATCAATAAATCAAAAGCTTTTTTCTATACCAATAATGAAACAACAGAAATAGAAGTGAGAAAACAAATCCCATTTACCATAGCAACAAGAAAAATAAAGTACCTAGGAATAAACTTTACTAAGGAGGTAAAAGACCTGTACTCAGAAAACTACAGAACAATGAAGAAAGAAATCAAGGAAGATACAAATAAATGGAAGCATATACCATGTTCGTGGGTGGGAAGAATTAACATCATTAAAATGTCCATACTACTCAAAGCAATCTACAGATTCAATGCAATCCCAATTAAAATACCAATGGCAGACTTCACAGAAATAGAAAAAACACTTCAAAATTTTATATGGAGCCAAAAACGGCTGCAAATAGCCTCAGTAATCTTGAGAAAGAAGAACAAGGTAGGAGGAATCACAATACCGGACTTCAAACAATACTACAAGGCTACTGTCATCAAAACAGCCTGGTACTGACATAAGAATAGACATATAGATCAATGGAACAGAATAGAGAGCCCAGAAATTAACCCAGGACTCCATGGTCAACTAATATTTGACAAAGGGGGAAGGAATGTAAAATGGAATAAAAACAGTCTCTTCAACAAATGGTGTTGGGAGAACTGGACAGCAATATGCAAAAAGATAAAACTAGACCACTGACTTACACCATACACCAGAATAAACTCAAGATGGATAAAGGATTTAAACATAAGCAGTGCCATCATAAAGGTCCTGGAGAAAAATATAGGCAGTCAAATTTTGGATATCCTACACAGAAATATGTTTACTGATACTTCACCAAGGGCAAAGGAAATCAAGGAACAAATCAACAAATGAGACTATATCAAACTGAAAAGTTTCTGTTCAGATAAAGAAAATATCAGCAAAATTCAAAGGGAACCAACTGTATGGGAAAACATAATTGCCAATGATACCTCAGACAAGGGTCTGATCTCCAAAATATATAAAGAACTAATGAGACTCAACACCAGGGAGACAGACAGCCCAATTAAAAAATGGGTAAAGGACCTGAACAGACAACTCACTGAGGAAGATATACAAAAGGCCCAGAGGCATATGAAAGAATGCTCAACATCACTAGTCATCAGAGAGATGCAAATTAAAACCACAATGAGATACCACTTCACACCTGTCAGAATGGCAATCATCAACAAATCAACAAACAATTTGACGATTTGTGGCAAAGGGAATCCTGGTGCACTGTTGGTGGGAATGCAGGCTGGTGCAGCCAATGTGGAAAACTCTATGGGGTTTCCTCAAAAAACTAAAAATGGAACTGCCTTTTGATCCAACGATTCCACTACTTAGACTATACCCCGAGAATCCTGAAACACCAATTCATAAGAACCTATGTACACCTATGTTCATAGCAGCACTATTTATAATAGTCAAGTGCTGGAAACAGCCTAAGTGCCCATCAGTGGATGATTGGATCAAAAAACTTTGGTACACTTACACAATGGAATACTATACAGCAGAAAGAAAGAAGAAACTCCTACCCTTTGCAACAACATGGATGGAACTGGAGAGTATTATGCTTAGTGAAATAAGCCAGTCAGTGAAGGACAGGTATCATATGATCTCACCCATTACGGGACAATAATGAGCAAAACTAACAACAGGCAAACAGAATCAAGTGTATGAATACAAGGAATAGGCCTGCAGTGGTCAGGGGGAAAGGGGTTCGGGGGAGGG
>PVIW01018221.1:0-12137 GCA_004026585.1 Noctilio leporinus | reverse complement strand
GCTCTGACGCTCGAGCGAGGCGCGGGAGCGAGTAAATGTAGGCCGGTCACGTGGAGCCTTCGTCACAGCGAGTGGCGACGCCCCCGTCCGCCCCCTTCTGCTCCTTGAGGTCACGTAGAGCCCTCGGCCCTCACACCCGCCCAGGCCGCGCCTCCGCATCCCTTTTAACCGTGCGAGCGCGGGCCCTGTTGCTGTCTTTCTTTGTGTGTTCCTGAGCCTTTCTCTATTGCCAGGGATGGACAGTATGTTCTCGGGGGGAGGGGGGGGGTTGTCCAATCCCACTGCCTCTCTGAGGACTTGCTTTTTCCTTCCCAGGAACCCAGGACACGCCTCCTTCCACCTGCTGTCCTTTCTGCTATCAATGTTCTCCATTTTTCCTTCACTAAAACAGTAGAAGAAACGTGTCGGGGAAAGAGCCCAAGAGAGTGGATATTTTCAAATCTTTTTTTTTTTTTTATTTTATTTTAGAGAGAGGAGAAGAGAGAAAAAGAGGGATAAAAATGCCAATGTGAGAAAGAAATATCAATTGGTTGCCTTCTGCAAGTGACTGACCAGCCATGGTGTCCACAACCCAGGCATGTGCCCTGACCAGAATTGAACTGGTGACCTTTTAGTTTGCCAGAGGATGCCCAATTAACTGAGCCACGGGTAAAGGGCAAGAGAATGGATTTTTAAATATTCTTAAATCTCTATGTTCGCTTCCTCCCATATTAAACAAAATCAATATGCTGTTATAAAAAGGAAGAAATAAAGTGATCTTATTTGAAAAGCACTATTAAAGTTAGAAAAAACCCAGCCACCTGTCTCTTCTGCTCAGTCATCATACAAATATAGACTCTATAGGCAGCTACTCTTTTAGAACTTGGAAAAGGACAGGGCAACTGATAGCTCCTCTTGTGAGGAGCCCCTGGGTACATGAGGCCATTCCATGAGGTGAACCAATGATTGTGTAGTGCAGCAGTGACTTGTTGGATTTTCAGAACTAAAACAAAAACTTCTTTACCAATCTCTGGTTCAGTAGGCAAGAAGTATATTTTTATTTGCAAATCTCATGAACATGTATTTACAGACTCCTTAATGGTCTACAGTAAACCTACTATAGAACTAATGGTTGTAGTTATAGCTAGGTATACAAAAACTCAACTGTATTTCTCTATGCTAGTAATGAATAAATGGAACTTGAAATTGTGTATAAAATTTATAATAGCTTCCAACGATGTGAAATACTCAAGAGATAAGTTTTTTAAAACCTCTACACTAAAAACAACAAAACCCTGCTGAAAGAAACTGAGGGTCAAAATAAATGTAAAAAACCATGGCCCTAGATCAGGAAAACTCAGTACTATTAAGATATCAAGTCTCTACAAATTGATCAAAATGAAAATCGCAGCAGGTATCTTTTTATAACTTGAGAGTCTTATCCCCAAATTTATATGGAAATGTAAAAGACATAGAATGGACAAAATAGTTTTAAAAAACTTCACAATCTGGAGAATTGCATTAGCTAACTTTCAGACTTAAGATGCAGTAATGAAAGTAGTGGAGTAGTAGAGTACATAGACACTGGACTTAACAAAATTAAAAAGTGATGCTCTTTGAAAGACATGGTTTAAAAAATTAAGTGAGAAGCTGGGAGAAAATATTTACAACATGTGTAACTGACAAAAAGTTTGTATCCAGAAGATAAAGAACTCCTAACTTCATAATAAGAAGGCAAACAATACAATAAAATGATAAGGAGATCTGCACAAGCATTTCACAAAAATACATGTGCAAACTGTCAATGAGCTCATGGAAAGATGTTTAATTGCACACTAATCGTTAGGGAAATTTGAGAAAACAATTAAATATTACTATATGTCCATCAAGTTGCTGAAATTAAAAAGTGACAATCCCAAGTATATTTGAGAATATGAACAACTGGAATTCTCATTCATTGCTGGCGAGAAGTTGAACCCCTTTGAAAGACTTGAGTTTCTTGAAAGGTTAAACTTATATTTACCATGTTTAAGAAATTTTATCTTAGAAACTTTTCCAAACAGAATTCAAAATATCTTTTCTCAAAAAGATTTGTATGGGAAGGTTCAGAGTAATTTCATTCCTGATAACCCCCAAATGGATACAATGTAAATACAAGTGAATGAATAAACACATTCCTATATTGTTAAACATTATTCAATAAAAGGAAACAAACTACCAGTATAAGCAATAACACAGATGAATCTCAAAATATATATACTCAGGGAAAGATATTAGAAACAAAAGTGTGCATTCTGTATGATTCTATTTACATAAAGTTCTAAAAGAGGCAAAACGAATTTATGTTGTAAATTTGATCAATGTTTGCCTGACTTGAAGACTGAGATTTTTCTGACTGCAAAAGGGGCATAACAGAGCTTTCTCAGCTGAAGGAAATGTTCTGTATCTTGATGAAGTAGTAAGTACACTGGTGAATACATATATCAAAATCATTGAACTACATAGTTAAAATGTATGTAAACAAGACCCCAAGAGAGCTGTGTGTAAATCAGACCCCAATAAAATTGATTTTAAAAATCAAATATCTAAGAATAAATATAAACACTTGAAGACCACTACACTGAAAATTATGAAACATTAAAGAAGACCTAAATAAGTACATTTTTACCATTCTAATGGATTGAAAGAGGGAGAGGATAGAAGGAGAAACACCTGTCCTAATAGTTCAGATGAAAGGTCATAAGGGCCTAAACCAAGAAGCCAAACTCAGCTGTCACAGTGAAGAAAGATAGGTTTGTTGGCTATGGGAAGCGTGAGACTCAGATAAGGTTCTGAAATTTCAAGACAAAGTGACTAGATAAAGTAATAACACAGGTTGGGTAAATTAATATTAAGAGCACAGGATCTCACTCAAAGATGACTATAAAACATCAACTGAAGACTTTAAAGTTGGCCCCCATAGACTTGTAGTCACAAAAGGACATCATCTTGGATAAAGGCAAACTGTCGGAGTCAATATTTTAATCACCTAGATGTAGTTGCCAATTTGCAGGAATTAGAAGAAAGAGGGCCAGGTTGAACCATAAGGAGGCAATTAGCAAAATCCAGATTGTGTGAAAGTCTACAAACAGCCCAAGTTCTTCCACAGATAATTTGTAAGAAGAGATAGAGAAAAAGCCTGTACATTAATAGAGATATTAAATAAATATTAAAATTTTAAGGACAAGACTAAACTATAGTGTTCTGTTATGCACACTTGGAAGATAAAATCATAAAGAAATGAAAGAAAATGATTACTACAAAAGTCAGGGTAGTAGTTGCTTTCAGAGGGGGATATGGGAAACTTTCATTAAGATGGGGCACATAAAGAGGCTTCAGGGGTAGCTGAAAAAGCTGTGTTTATTGAACTGAGTTATGGTTTATAGGAGTATTCACCTTGTACTATTTCATTTATCTATATATTTTAATTTTAAATTTTTAAAAATGTTTTTATTCATTATTTTTAGAGAAAATGGCAGGAAGGGAGGAAAAAAGGGAGAGAAACATCAGTGCATGGTTGCCTTTCACCTTCCTCCAGCTGGGGACCTGGCTGGAGACCTAGCTTGCAAACTGGTTATATGCCCTGACTAAGAATCGAACCAGCGACCTTTGGGTTCGCAGGCTGCCACCAATCTACTGAGCCACCAACCAGGGCAAGCTGTAGATTTTTAATGTTTCTGGGTTATATTTTGTATTAAAAATATTTTAAAAGGGTAGTGATGGTAAGAACTCAGTGTCTCCTAATGACCTCATGATAAGATCCGCATTAAGAATCCTATAATATGCATTAGCTCAGTGATTTTTCAGTTTATGTAACTAGTCCTGAGTTTCTTTGTCCTGCCATTCCATGAAATTATTCAAGACTTAATTGTGGTTTCCACCTGGGACAATTAAGGGGTTACTATATAGCCTTTAACAGTCTTAAGTGTTTCTCTTGTTTTACAGAAGCATTGGGCTCAGTTTGTTTTGTTTTTCTTTTGGCTGCTTTTGAAAAATAACTTTTAGAGATATAATTTACATACAATAAATTGTACACATATGAAGAGTACATTTTAAATGACTGGTGATTATTGACAAGTGTATACTCCCTTATATAATGACTACTGCATTCAATATGGAATATTTCCATTACACCATGCCCCTTTGCAGTCAGTACCCCAACATTTTGGAAAACCAGTACTCTCATTTCTATCACTATAAAGAGGTTTTGCCTTTTCAATAATGTTGCATAAATGGAATCATATTCTCAGTATTCTTCTGTGCCTGGTTTCTTCTATGTTATTACCTACATCAAATAGTTTGTTCCTAGCCCTGGTTGGTGGCTCCATGGATTGGCGCAAGGGTCGATGGTTTGATTCCCAGTCAGGACACATAACCAGTCAGATCCGTAGCTGAAGGCAGGTAAAAGGCAGCATACATTGATGTTTCTCTCCCTTTCTTCCTCCCTCTCTGCTCTTCTCTCTAAAAATTATGAATAATATCTTTGAAAAATAGTTTGTTCCTTTTTATTTATTGACCATATATGTTTAGTTGTCTTTGCTGCATAACAAATTACCACAATTAATTAGCAGCTTAAAACAACAAAAATTTAGCCTTGGCCAGGTGGCTTAGTTGGTTGGAGCATTTTCCCCTACACCAAAAGGTTGTGGGTTCAATTCCTGGTCAGGGCACATACCTAGGTTGCAGGTTTAAGCCCCTGTTGTGGTGCATTTGAGAGGAACTAATCAATGTTTCTCTCTCACATCAATGTTTTTCTTCCTCTCTCTTCCTCTCCCTCTAAAATCAATAATAAAATATCCTCAGTTAAGGGTTAAACATCCCCTTAAAAAACAACACTTATTATCTCTCAGTTTCCATGGGTCAAGAAATAGGACACAGCTGGGTGGCTCTTCCACAAGGACTTTCACAAGGTTCCAGTCAAGGTGTCGACCAGGGCTGCAGTCTCATTTTAAGGCACAACAGAGAGACGGTCAAATTTCCAATTCACAAGATTGTTGGCAGGATTTAGTTACTAAAGAGCTTGTGGACTAAGGGCTTCATTTCTTCTCTGGCTAATCTTATGTTGATGGATTGTTTCCAATAATAGTCTTTTATAAACAAAACTACTTTGGAAATTTATGTACACATTTTTGTGGAAGTATATTTTCATCTATTGTGAGTAAATATTTAAGAATAGAATGACTCTTTTTTATTTTGAATGACTGAGTCTTATAGTAAGTATATGTAATTTTAAGAAACTACCAAATAATTTTTCAGAATGGTTGAATTTTAGAAATGAATATAGATGAATATAAAAAATTTCTCACTGGCAAAATATGACTTCCAGTTGCTCCACATTATCTACATTATTAGTCTTTGTAACTTGAATAATTTTATTAGGTGTATAGTAATATCTCAATATGGTTTTATTTTATACTTCCCTGATGACTAACAATGCTAAGTATTTTTCAAGTGTTTATTGGCAATTTGTATACCTACATTAAAAAAATTGTGTCTAAATATTTTCCCAATATTAATTGGGTTGTTTGTCTTCTTATTTTGAGCTTTAGGGATTTTATTTTCCTTAAAATATATGTTCTGAATACAAGCTAGTTGTCAACTATAAACATTGTCAATATTTTAACCTAGTTGTTTGCAATTTTGTTTTCTTTTTTAAGATTTTATTTAGTGATTTCTAGGGAAAGGAAAGGAGAGGGAGAAAGAGAGGGAGAGAAATATCAAGGTGTGGTTGCTTCTCGTGTGCCCCCAACTGGGAATCTGGCCTACAACCCAGGCACGTGCCCTGACTGAAAATTGAAATGGTGAATTTTTGGTGGGCAGATTGATGCGCAATCCACTGAGCACACCAGCTACAGAAATTTTGTTTTCATAATGCTATCATGCAAAAATCAGAAATGGGGACAATCAAGGTTGCAGCAGAGTAATGGTAACGCTGAGAACTTTATCAAGTGCCGGAGCTGCTGGAGGATAAGGAGCAGCTCCATAACAGTATAGGAGATGTGGTAGGATTGTCTCTCAATCAGCCAGAGGGAGTGAAAAACTCACCAAGGAGCAACACATAAGCCAAATCCAAAATACAACCAGACAGCCTAAATTAATGACACAAAGGGCATCCCAAGAGGAGCAAGTTGAGGAAATCTAGGATACTGCACCACTGACTCCCATGAATCTCCTACCACAGAAGAGCATTCAGCAAAGGCAGGGAGTCATAGCAGATTAAGCCAAGAAACAACAGCAAGCAAAAACAGACACTCAAAATGGGGAGAAAAAGAAACAGTCCATCACTGAAAGGAAAGGAGGAATCCCCAGAAAGTCTGCTAAGTGAAAGAGAAACAAGCAAACTATCAGACATAGAATTCAAAGAAATGGTTATAAGAAAGATCAATGAAGCCCTGGCTGGTGGCACAGCGGATAAGGCACTGGCCTGAAAACCCAAAAGTTGCTGGTTCGATTCCCCAGCCAGGGCACATAACCAGGTTGCAAGCCAGTTCTCCAGCCAGATCCATAACTGTTCAAATACAGGTCTTTTATCTTCTTGGTTAAATTTATTCCTAGGTAGTTCATTTTTCTTGTTGCTATAATAAATGGGATTCGTTTTTTAGATTCCTTCTCTGATGTTTCATTGTTGGTGTATAAAAATGACTTATATTTCTGGATATTTGTATTCAGCTATTTTGCCAAAATCACTTATTAGGTTGAGTAATTTTTTGGTAGAATCTATAGGGTTTTATATGTACACTATCATGTCATCTGCAAATAATGACAGTTTTACTTCTTCCTTTCCAATTTGGATACCTTTGATTCCTTTTCTTGTCTGATCGCTGTGGATAGAACTTCCAATATTATGTTGAATAGAAGTGGAGAGAGTGGACAGCCTTGTCTTGTTTCCAATCTTAAGGAAAAGGCTTTTAGTTTCTGCACATTATTATATTAGCTGCAGGTTGCTCATATGTGGCTTTTTTTATGTTGAGGTATGCTCCCTCTATTCCTATGTTGCTGAGCATTTTAGTCAAAGGGTGTTGTACTTTATCAAATGCCTTTTTGGCATCTATTGCTATGATCATATAGTTTTTGTTTCTCAGTTTGTTTATATGGTGTATTATGTTTATTGATTTGTGAATATTATACCATCCTTGCATTTCTGGGGTGAATCCCATTTGATCATGGTATATGATTTTAAAAATATACATATTGCTGGATCGCATTTGCCAGTATTTTGTTGAAAATGTTAGTATCTGCAAGTCATAGGTGATAAATTGGTAAAATTTTTAGTAAATTAAACAACCACAAAAGAGTTATATTTTGAAATAAGTTTACTCTTATATGTAAATATATAAACATAGTCATTATTTTTTAATTTTTCCAAAAATTCTCCATTTGCTGAAATAATAGACTGGATTCGACTTTGGAATCTTGAGCATGCTTTCATTAACTTCTCTTTATCCATGGACATCATCATGTTTTCAGTCATAGCTTTAACATTCTCTTTACTGGAATGAGGTTGTTTATTAACTTCTCTCTCACAACTGTTGCATACATAATAATAGTCTAAAGGATTTGTATTTGGTGAACTAGGTGGCCAGATTTCCTCTGAACAGAATTCAGGAACATTGACACTGACAAATTCTTGCCCCTTTTTGGCATTATGTGAGGGTGCACCATCTCGTTGGAAGAGAAAATGATGTCCATTTGCAACTTGCTTCATCCACAGTACAACTACTTCTCTCAAAACGTCAAGGTAAACATCAGCAGTCACCTTCAAGCCTTTTGGAAAAAATACGGGGTCACGATATCTTCTTCATTGCTGACAACACCTAACACCATCACTGTAACAGGGAATTTCATTGTCATGACAATTGAGACTTTATTAAGATTCTCACAGAGCCACCTGTTGTTTCTTCGGTTAACAATTTGATCTGTATCTGATATCTTCAGCAATAATCTTGCAAACCATTGCCTCCAACATCTGTAGTTCTCTTGCTATGGAGTGCATTGACTTTCCTGGGTCTTCATTGATGATCTCCTGGGTTCTGTGTACAATATCGGAACTTGTGCAATCCTTGTGTACCTTATGCATTTTCCTTGTTGGAGTGGTGACATCAGCATCAGCATCATACACCTTCTTCACATTGTAAATTGTACATAAAGAGATGTTATTGAAATCCACAATTTCCTTAGCAGTTTGCCCTGTACACAGTCCAGAAATCATGCTGGAAACAACCTAAGTGCCCTTCAGTGAATGAATGGATCAAAAATACTGTGGTACATTTACACAATGGAGTTCTATGCAGCAGAGAGAAAGAAGGAACTTCTACTATTTGTGATAACATGGATGAAACTGGAAAGTATCATGCTTAGTGAAATAAGCCTGTCAGCACAAGACAGATACCATATGTTCTCACTTATTACAGGAAACTAATGAACAAAACAAATATGAGCAGAACAGAACAAGAGACATGGGGGAAAAGAAGCAGAATGATGATGACTAGGGGGAAGGGATGAAGGCGGCAAGTAGGGGAAGGGTTCAGTCAGGGAGCTAGTGTGAAGGACCTAAGGACATGGACAATGAGGTGGAGATTGACTGTGGGAGAGGAGGTGGGAAGGGTGGGGCAGAGGAAAGCAACGGGGAAAATGAAACAATTGTAATACAATAATAAACAAAATTTTAAAAATCAGAAATGTTTAACATTGTTGAAGTCCAATTGTATGATTGTTTTCTTTAGTGATCTGGACTACTTTTTGTCTAACCTAAGAAATTTTTCCTATTCTAATGTTGCAAAGATTTTCTGTTATGTTTTATTTTATAAGTTGCAGATTTTATATTCATGTTTATGATCCATTTCAAATTATTTTTTGTATATAATGTCAGGTAAGAATCAAGGCTTCTCAGTGATATATCTTGGCACTTTTGTTGGAAATCAATTGACCATATATGTTTGGGTCTATTTCTGGACTATGTATTTTCTTCCATTTATATATATTCTATATCCTACCATCATTGCCTTGGTCATTGTATTTATATCATAAAATGATTCGAGTCCTTCAAATTTGTTCTTTATTTCTATAATTTTTTAGCTTTTCTAAATCTATAAAAATTTTGGAGTCATGTTGTCAGTTTCTAAAAAGATCCTTAAATATGTCTGTTTGAATTTTGATAGTAATTGCATTGTATCTGTAGATCACTTAGAAAAGGAGGATTGACATGTTAAGCACATTGAGTCTCCTGATGAATAAACCCAATCTATTTCTATAATCATTTAGATGTTTTTGTTTCTCCCAAAAGTGTCTTGTAGCATTTAAAGGATATGTTTTTATTTTATTTTATTGTTGTTGTATTACATCCATCCCCTTTTTCCTCCCCTCTGTTCCCTTCCCTATCCACTCCCTCCCTCCCAAAGTCAAGCCCACTTGTCCATGTCCGTGGTTCTTCCATGCTAGTTCCTTGACTAAACTGCTCCCCTTCTTTGCCTCCTACTCTTCCCTCCCCACTCTCCTACTGAAGGTCTATTCATTATATTCATGTATCTGGTTCTGTTTTGCTTGTTTGTTTGTTTTGTTCATTATTGTCCTGTAATGGGTGAGATCATATGGTATTTGTCTTTCACTGACTGGCTTATTTCACTAAGCATAATACTTTCCAGTTCTATCCAGGATGTTGCAAAAGTTAGGAGTTCCTTCTTCTTTCTGTTGTGTAGTATTCCATTGTGAAGTTTTTGATCCAATCATCCACTGATGGGCACTTAGCCTGCCTGTGTCCAGCACTTGACTATTGTAAATAGTGCTGCTATGAACATAGGGGTACATAGGTTCTTATGAATTGGGGTTTCAGAGTTCTTTGGGTATAATCCTAGTAGTGGACTTGCTGAATCAAAAGGCAGTTCCATTTTTAGTTTTTGAAGGAAACTCCATACTATTTTCCATAGTGGCTGCACCAACCTGCATTCCCACCAACAGAGCACCAGGGTTCCCTTTTCCCCACATCCTCACCAACACTTGTTATTTGTTGATTTGTTGATGATGGCCATTCTGACAGGTGTGAGGTGGTATCTTATTGTGGTTTTAATTTGCATCTCTCTGATGGCTCGTGATGTTGAGCATTCTTTCATATGCGTTTGGGCCCTTTGTATGATTTCCTCAGATAATTATGTATTCAAGTCCTTAAAGGACATGTTTTATACGTATTGTTAGCCCTTTCTCTAAAACTCTCAAGCTTTTGTTAACAGCATTGATTTAATTTTAATTTGTAATTTTAATTGTTCACTACTAATATATCAAAATACAATTGTTTTGTTGCATATTGGACTTACATCAATATGCAAGTTTTAAATTTTGTTTCAGTTTAATTGTGCAATTATTTTATTTTATGATATGTGCTATTTTCTTTTATATGTGCTCTAACAATGCTGTTAAATTCAATTAGTTCAGTAGCCTTTTTGTATATTCTTTAGAATTTTCTTAATAAAAAAGTCATGTTGTCTGTGAGTAAAGTATATGTTAAGAGTGATGAAGGTAGCTATCCTGCCCTTATTTCCAGTCCTTTCTGTAGGTATATTATAAATTCCCTTTATCACTACAGAAGTTTGCTGAGGTTTTTATTTATTTATTTTATTTTAAAAATATTTTATTTATTTTTCAGAGAGAGAGAAAGAGAGGAAGAGAAACCCAACTGATTGCTTCTCACAGGCCCCCAGTTGGGGATTGTCCTGCAGCCCAGGCATATGCCTTGACTGGGAATCAAACCTACAATCTTTTGGATCACAGGCCATGCTCAATCCAATGAGCCACACCAGCCAGAGCTGAGGTGTTTATATATATATATATATATATATATATGTTGGTTTCTGTCACATTTTTATGCATCTATTGAAATTATATGTTTTTTCTTTTATTTTGATAATAAGTGAAGTGTATTCCTTGACTTTTTAATGTTAAACCAACTTTCCATTCCTGGGGTAAACTCCATTTGGTCCCCATCCTCTTCATGTATTGATGGGCATTATATGCTAGTAATTTGATGAGGATGAGGTTTTTCCCATTATTTGTGAGGATATTGGTTTATAATATTTTTGTAATATCTATACTAGGCTTTATTGTCAAAGTTATTCTAAATTTTATAAATGAATTGAAAGGTGTTTTGGTGTGCAAAATTTCTGAAAGATTTTGTCAAATGTAGGCATTATTTGTTTTGTAAATAATAGAGTTCACTAGTACAATCTTTGTGAGAAGAATTTTTTGTTATAAATTTATTTTACTTTGTAGATATATATCTACTCAAATTTTGTTTCTTCCTTGGAAAGTTTTGCTTTACACAGACTTTGTCAATTTCATTTGTGTCATTAACTTTATTGGCATAAAGTTGTTCATGATATTTAATTAATGTGTATTAATGTTTGTACAATCTGTAGCAATTTTTCTTATTTTAAATCTGTGATTTATTTTTTTCTTGGTTCATTTATTATAATTTTAATGATCTTATAATATTTTCAAAGAACCAATACTTGGGTTTGTTAATTTTTCTGCTTTTTAAAAAAATCAGTTTTCTGCCTTTATTATTACTATTTATTTATTTCTAGGTACTGTGAATACAATATACATTTTCCCTAACTTTTGTATATGGAAATTTAGCGCTTTGATTTTAAATCTCTTTTCTGATGTAAGTATTAAAAACTACAGATTTTCCTCTAAGCACTGTTTTAACAACATCTCCAAATTTGATATGTTATCATTGGGTTTGAAATATTCCTAATTTGCCTTGTAACTTCTTTTTTGATCCATAGATTATTTAGAAATACTACTTAAAATAGTGTCTTTTTCTAGATATTGTATGTTTCTGATTTTAATTAATTATTTTTTGTAGCCAGAGAACATACTTTGTAAGTGCTATTCATGCAAGTCCAGGAAGCATAGAAAGTGCTCTCTGGCCCTGGCTGGTAGCACAGTGGATAAGGTGCCGGCCTGCGAACCCGAAGGTCGCTGGTTCGATTCCCAGCCAGGGCAACATAATCAGGTTGCAAGCCAGGTCTCCAGCCAGGTCTGTAGCTGGAGGCAGGTGAACAGCAACCATACACTGATGTCTCTATCTCTGTTTCTGCCTTTCTCCCTTCCCCTCTCTCTGAAAA
>PVIW01018220.1:0-12141 GCA_004026585.1 Noctilio leporinus | reverse complement strand
TTCCCCCTGACCACTGAAGGCCTATTCCTTGTATTCATATACTTGGTTCTATTTTGCTTGTTGTTAGTTTTGCTCATTATTGTCCTGTAATGGGTGAGATCATATGATACCTGTCCTTCACTGACTGGCTTATTTCACTAAGCATAATACTCTCCAGTTCCATCCATGTTGTTGCAAAGGGTACAAGTTCCTTCTTTCTTTCTGCCAATAGAATTCCATTGTGTAAATGTACCAAAGTTTTTTGATCCAATCATCCACCGATGGACACTTAGGCTATTTCCAGCACCTGGCTATTGTAAATGTACTGAGGGAGTTTTGATTTGAGTTTTATGATGGCAAGACTAGAGCATGTTTAAAATGCTGGTACTAGATTTGCTCAGTACCCTAGAAGGTTGCTGTATTCCGGAAGCCCAAGTATAAAAAGCAGGTCAGATCACAAGTCAGTGTGAGTCTATATTCAAGCTCAAACATATAATTAAAAAAACAAAGATACATGCCCTGGCCAGGTGGCTCAGTTGGTTGGAGCATCCTCCCGTGCACCAAAGGGTTGCAGGTTTGATCCCTGGTCAGGGTACATGCCAGAGAACAGAGGCAACCATTGTGGTTTCTCTCTCACACTGATGTTTCTCTTCTCTCTCTCTTCTTCTCTCCTCCCTCCTTCCTCTCACTCTAAAATCAATAAACATACCCTCAGGTGAGGATTTTAAAAAAGAAACAAAGAAAAGTGTACACCCTGACTGAGTAGCTCATTTGGTTATAGCATCATCCAGATATGCCAAGGTTGCAGGTTTGGTCTCCAGCCAGAACACACACAAGAATGAACCAATGAACGCATAAATGAGAGAAACAACAATCTGATGTTTGTTCTCTCTCAAATCAATCAATAAAATTTTTAAAGTGTACAAAATGCAATTTTAAGTAAAAAATATCATTAACAATGAGTTCTACCTCAAAATGACTTGGAATATAAAACCTACCATAATGTGGTATCCAGAATTGGGGGGGGGGGGGGGTTGGACACTGTAACAGGTAGTGTTTTAAATGATCCATAGTACCAACCGACACCTTCACATACCAAATGATAATCATCTGGCTATGTGAAATGGCACAGGGAGGCATCTCATTTGCAGTGTCAAATATATTCACATTTGAGGTCAAATTATTAAAACACAAAGATCTGAAATGTTTTCCAAATTGTAAAACTAGGAAAACCCAGAAGCTAGGTTGTGGGTCAATGTCATTCCATACGCCCTTCAACGACAGATGCAGGAATCCCTTCATGTACAAAATGGGTAACAGTGGAGCCCTGGCTGGTGGCACAGTGGGTAAGGTGCGGGCCTGCAAACCCAAAGGTCGCTGGTTTGATTCCCCAGCCAGGGCACATAACCAGGTCTCCAGCCAGGTCCATAGCTGCAGGCAGGTGAAAGGCAACCATACATTGATGTCTGTCTCCCTCTCTCCCTTGCCTTCTCTCCAAAAATAATAAATACAAACTTAAAAAAAAAAGGGGGGTAAAAGTGCCATCTTCAATGAGGCTACTGCAAGGTGCCAATGAGCCGCTGCTGCACGGAGGCTACAGGGCCCGGGCACACGGTGGACACGCACAGTCTGTGCTGCCCGCCCGTGTGCGGCCCAGGAAGAGCTGCTCAAGTTTCCAGCCCTCTCCCCCACAGTTCAAACCAAACTCAGCTCACTAATAAGCTACTTAAGACTATATAGGTGACTATATATCAGAATTATCCTGGGAGCTTGAAAAGAAAATGCCAGTGACAGGGCCCCAATCCAGACCAAGTGGAGGGGCCCTGATCCTTCCTCAAACAGCCCAGGTGATGCTGACGCACAACCAGCAGTCAGTTCTGTCGCCACACTCGACGCAAGCCCCAAACTGCTGGCAGTTAATCCATTCCTGGAACAACTTCAGCAGAAAACAGTCAGGAATCCAACTCATTCACAGAATGTGAAAGGAAAAAAAAAAAAAAAAGATCAAGACCCAGGGAAAAGATTACAAAGCTGAACACCAGGTGAAAATGAACACAAAGTAGCAGGGACCAAAGTGTTCACGTCATTCTCATCAATAAATACCTGCTGTTTACAAGGCACAAAGCCAAAAAAGTAGCATAGAAAGAGGAAAACCGGTGAGGGGTGGGAAGCCGGTTATTGTAAGTGAGTCAGCGTTTTCCCTGAACACGGATCCAAAGTTAAAGTCGTCCAAGCACACCAATGCTGGCTTTTTCCTAACTCTCGCCGGACGCGTAACCGCGGCTGGGGGGAGGAACCATCCGCACCCTACCTTCCACCTCCCAGCCTGTGCCCGTGGGAGCCATCTCAAAGGAGGCGGCCACTTCAGGACACGGGTCTGGCTGCACTCCAAATGTGACAAGGTACAAAGGGCCCTAGATTCATTCCCTTCACCCCACTCTCCCACTGAATACCAATCCACTTCGTAGTTCAGAATAAAAAAAATAATCATCCTTTAGCCTCACTACTAAGAGCCAGATTTAGGTAGGAGTGCAGCTTTGGTGCTGGAAAGCCCTGGGTTAGAGCCCCAGCTCTGGGGTGCTCTAGCTGAGGGGCCCTGCTGCCACCCAGCCTCACCGTGTCTGTGTCCCCATCTCCACAGCTGAAACAGGACCCTTTTCACAAGGCATTTAGCACAGGGCTGGCCTATTACTAAACACTAATACAGGTTCATTATTTTAATCCCTATTAGTATCAGAACGTGAAAGAGCCTAAAACAGGCTGAACCTGGAGGATGACAAAGTAAAGACAGGGCAGAAGGGATGACAAGATGAAGATGGACCTTTAAAACTCGGACTTCAATAGCCAGCGCCTGGACTTGAATGTACAACTATCCTCCTCAGCTTCCTGTTTAATGAAGAACAAGCAATCTGTGGCCTAATTTTGGGAATGCCATTTGTGGAAAGAGATCTTAAAGGGAAAAATGATTTAAACTCACCCTCAACTACAAAAAAGAAAAAACTTTCATCACTAGAAGTCCAATGCGCTATCCATTGTGCAACAGAGAGCCCACTAGAAAAAAATTTGAAAGGTATTACAGAAAAACTATACTCATAGCTCTACTAAAAGTAAGTTTTGCATTTTCTGGCTTTTGTGCAGTGTTGGTAAGTGTCTCCTATATTCTCTATTTAATACACACATCTAAAATAAAATCTAAGAAGACTAAAAGTGAGTTAAGGAAAAGTATGGAAATATTTTTGTCACAAATAGCATCCATTTTTAAATGTCTACTATCATGGCAAGTAAGATGGCTGAAATGAGAAGAAAAGAAGGAAAGAAGACATTCCCTAGCCCCTGATCCTACTGGGACCCATTCCAAGAAGAAAAGAGCCAAAACCAAAATGGAGATAATTATATCAACAGGCTCTGCTGTCATCTTTCAGAGGCCAGTGACAAAATTTGGAATTCCAATATACAATGCCTACAGATTTACCACAAGGATTATATGAAAAGGCACAAATAAAATGTTGAGTACTTTATTACTTCGTAGGCAGTGGTGGGACATCTAGACCCTGGAGCCAGAATGCCTGAGTAAGAATCTGTGAAGAGTTCACCTGAGAAGGTTCATTAGCCTTTCTGCACCTCCACTTCCTCATCTGTAAAATGGGAATAATAATAGTACACAACCTACTTCAGAGGGTTGCTGCAAAGTTGTTGAGCAGCCTAAGAATAATCACCAGGCCCCATTCCCTTTGTTCCTCCTCTCTCCCTGCACCAGCCTCTGACTTCTCTCTTTCCTTCTTTCACTTCCTGGTGCCTCTTTGCAGCCCTGCCCTACGCAGCTGCAGCCTACCCCTCCACCTCCTCTGCTCTTCATCTGGCCTCCTGACCTCCCATTCTGCAGCCACAGTCCTGGGGACTCCCACCCATGCTGCTTTGGAAGGCACCCTCCCACCTCACCCCCCAGGTGCACAGATCCTTTTCTTCATATAACTTCAAGACTTAATCCCATAACAGCTGCTAACCCTTCCCTGAAGTCTAATTTTGATGACTATATATTTGTCCTCAATGCACCCCAAGCACCCATATTCAACTGTCCTTTACTTCTCTGCCTCTTGACCTCCTAGGAGGCTCCTTAAAAGCAGGGAGCCAGCTCAGCCATGTTTGTTACAGCACAGCCAGCAACAAGAAAACCTCCAATGTTTGGGGAATGGCTGAGTGTGGAAATGTCTCATTCATTTAGTGGCTCTTAAACCTCTTTTCTTCTCCAGGCTCTCCTTTCTTTCTTTTTCTTTTTTTTTTTTTCTTAAGAGACTGTCATTGCCCAAGGATCATTAGCCACAAAAGACAGAAAGTGGCAAGCACTTCTCTAAACACTTTATGTTCCTCCTCTTTTAATTCTTCAGATTATTTTTTATCTCCTCCTCCTTGTTTCTCCTCAGCCCAACACCACCCAACATAGCTAAGCAAGCCTCTTTGCTGTTCCTCAAATACAGGCCTGCTCCCCTCTCAGAGCTTCAACATGCGGGTTCCCTCTGCTTGAAATGCCCCCTCACCTCCATGTCTTCCCTGAAAACCCTCTTGGTGAAGCCTTCCCTGGCCATGCTACTGAACTTACACCATTCTCTACTCTCCTTCTCCTCCCCACTCAGTTACAGCATTGCAAGTGCTCTCCCCTGCCCTGCTTTCTTTTTCTCTACAGAACTTACCACCATCTGACATACTACATGATTTATCTGTTTATTATTTGCCTCGTCTCCCACACTGGAATGAGAACTTCATGAAAGATGGAGAACAGGGCCTGGTGCATAGTAGGTGCTCAATAAACACTTGTTGACTGGCCAACCAACCCCACACCCTGCGGCAGGTATTTTTTATACATGAGGACTCTGAAGCACAGATAGAGTAGTTGAGTAAGTTACCCATGCTCACACAGCTAACAGATGGCAGAAGTAAGGATCTGAAGCCAGACATTACAACTCTAAGAGCCACACTTAACTACTATGCTTTCCTGATCCAGGTAACAACAAGACACATCACATCCATGGAGCAACTTTCAGCACTGTGTGTCTTTAGGCCACAGAGAAACAAGAAAATCCATCCACCAAAAGACCTTTCAAGAGAACAAGTAAGTCATCATCTAACTCTAAAGTTTCATGTGGTAAAGTGTTAATTAACAAATTTATAATTAATACAGTAGCAATCATTTTGGGGGGGATTTAATAGTTTAGTAAAAAAAAAAAAAGAGGAAAAGAAAGATTTATCACACCACTTTATATTGCAATATCCCTACAAGCAGCAAAATAACAAGTTATCAACTATCATCAAGACGGGCTACGATGATATATATTAAAAGCTAAAAATTGTAGTGGGAAGTAAAGAAGCATAAACTATGAAGGGGCACAGGGAACTTTTTGGGGTAATGAAAATGTCCTATAGAGGTTACACCAGTATAGATATTTATCCAAATTTATCAAATTATATACTTAAAATATGTCCAATTTTACAACATGTAAATTATACTCAACAAAGAAAGTTGACTAAAAAGCAATTAGGACTATCAGATATGAATCTCAGTCAAACAAATATTCTACAAAAAAAAAAAAAAAAAAAAAAAGCTACAAATATTATTTCCCTGGATAATATTCCCAAGTGAGGTCCAAAGGTTCAAGGTGCACAAGAAGTTACGCATTTAGCTCCTAAACAAAACGCCTCTCAATTTGGGGAGCAGGGGAAGCCAAGAAGTGATAAGGGAAAGACAGCCATAAAGAATTCCACATGATGAGATCCAGTGGGCGGCTGATGTGCGGCACTGAGTCCTGCCTGACCACCCCCAGCAAAGGCAGCCCCCACAAGAGCCACACATCAGCCACTAGACTGTGTGTTCCTTCAGTTCCCTAAGTCACCTGAAGTCGGGCCTCTGGGACTGTGACCCCAGTCCAGGCAGGCAGATCACTGCTCTTCTCCAGAAGGCCTCCACCAGGAGCTGACTACGACAGTTTTAGATTCTGAATTTGTCAAAAGTCTTACATATGTGCATTAAAAAATCAATGAGCTAATTTAAACACAAGAGTGACTTGTTTTTCAAAGGCTTCTGGACAATTCACAGAATCCCTAGGAAATCCAGAGAACCAAGGACAGCCGCTACACAACCAAAACTTAGCCTCAGGGCACACAGCAGAGTCACAGTCCACACAGCCAGGGCCAGCCTCCACAGACTCTAGAAATAGTAATAGAAATAGCACAGCTGCGCCATTGTCCATCCTCCCCTAAACCTGCATCAGTAGGAGATCCCCAATCAGAGGAAGGGCCAGGTCCCTACCCACCAGACACACCTGGATGACACAGTCTCTGCAAATACTGCTCACTAATGAAAGGTTTTCAAAATATTATTCACAAGAAAAAAAAAAAAAACCCTCAAAAACAGATTTAAAAAGAATCATACCCAGCCCTGGCTGGTGGCTCAATGGCTAGGTGCTAGCCTGTGAACCCAATGGTCACTGGTTCGATTCCCAGCCAGGGCACATAACCAAGTTAAAAGCCAGGTTCCCAGCCAGGTCCATAGCTGGTGGCAGGTGAAAGGCAACCATACACTGATGTTTCTCGCTCTCTCTGCCTCTCTCCCTTCCCCTCTTTCTAAAAATAATAAATAAAATCTTTAAAAATTAAAAAAAAATCATACCTAGAGGTAATGCTACTTGGGAAAGGTGGGGTTGTTTTCATATTATTTAGTGTTTCACTCAGCATATTAATTAGTTTTAAAAATTACAAACCTACCTTCCTAGACTGAAAACAAGTCATTAACATTTTCTAATTAAAATAAAAATTCAAATCTGAAGTAGCAGATAGTTTGTCAGATTGAATACTAAACATGATATGAAAAATACCCTTAAAACTTAAAAGTCTTGCAATAATTGATAAAACACAGGAGTCTATTTAAAATGATTTTGATACTTTCTTCTACTTAAAACATAAGCCACAAATTATAACCTCTTTTATAGCCACAAATATTTTTAAATGTATGTTCTACTTAAAAGACTAATTCTCAAGAGATACATCTAACCTGAATCTCAGAATAAGAAAAAAGAACAAGCTATGAAAAGCTATTAACACTTTAATTCAAGCTGACCAATTATAAACAGATATCAGTATTACTATCAAATTCTCAGAAAATTCACTTCCAAATAAGAAAGTTTACTTTCTATGTAAAGAAATCTTTCACCTGCCCTGGCTCATGACACAGTGAATAAGGCATTGGCCTGCAAACCTAAGGGTCACTGGTTCGATTCCCAGCCAGGGCACATAGCCAGGTTACAAGCCACGTCTCCAGCCAGGTCTGTAGCCGGAGGCAGGTGAAAAGCAACCAAAGGTTGATGTTTCTCTCCCTCTCTGCCTCTCTCCCTTCCCCTCTCTCTAAAAATAATAACAAATAAAATATTTTTTTAAAGAAAGAATTAAAATTACCCAGATAATTTACAAACTATTCACAAGTTGACCAGTTAAGTTCAAGTCAACACATACATGAGGACCTAAGCAGTACTAGGTAAGACATAGTCCCACATCTAAAGGGGCTAATAATTTAATTGGGGAGAGGAACAAAAAGTAAATAAGCAACTGTTACCTAAAATTGGGAATGAAAGTAAACAGCACTTTGGAGAATCAATGGTAGGCAAGAGTCTTACTAGGGAATGATGAAGGCAATAAAGAAAACGTTCTATCTGAAGTAGCACTGAGGGCAGTGGGTTAGGAGGCAGAAGTTCAGGGAGAAGAAACTGAGTTTAAATTACAGAAGCTGATTCAACCAGTAACCAGATTCCTAGTTACTGGGAGTCCTCAAGGTTTCCGATTAGGGGAATCAAAAAGGACAAATACGATTCAACTGCTGATGGAAAAGATAAAATTACAGAAGGTTGAACCAAGCAAAAGGATTACTGGTTATTACAACGTAAGAAAGGATGGATTTAAGGCAATAGCCCTGGCTGGTGGCTCAGTGGATAAGGCGCTGGCCTGTGAACCCAAAGGTCGCTGGTTCAATTCCCAGCCAGGGCAACATAACCAGGTTGCAAGCCAGGTCTCCAGCCGGGTCTGTGGCTGGAGGTAGGTGAAAAGCAACCGTACATTGATGTCTCTCTCCCTCTCGCCTCTCTCCCTTCCCCTCTCCCTGAAAATAATAAATAAAAAAATCTTAAAAAAAAAAATTTAAGGCAATAATAATAGATACTGGAGAGGACACAAATGTGAAGCGATGCAACCTCTCTTTTATTACTGACGAGTGAAACACTATGAGAAATATTTAAGTTTCTAGCGTGGGTTACTTCATATTCATTAACCAAATGAATAAAATTAACTGGTCTTGTTTTCCTCTTTGTTTTGCCTAATAAGAAGCTCAGAGCCAAATATATGGCCTATTTATTTTTTAAGAATTTATTCATTATTTTCAGAGAGAAGGGAAAGGAGGAAGGAAGGAAGGGTGAGAAGCATAAATGTTGCCTTTCACCTGCCTCCAGCTAAGGACCTGGCTGGAGACCTGGCTTGCAACCTGTGGCCTATTTCTAATATATGACAAGCATTTATATGCAGCCTTTAAATTTATAGTTCATTTTTCTTCTCTTGACAGGATTTTAATCTACCTTTCGTAAGTAACCCCTAATTATTTTAGAACGAAGCAGAAAATAAACAGGTAAAAAGTTGGATACCAAAGACACAAAGTAGCTGGTTCAGGGATATAACCTATTGGCTGCCAACCCAGAGCATTCTCCTTACCCTTCCCTTCTTCCATCCTAGCAAAAGCCACATCCCATGACAGAAACTGAAAAATTCCACAGTTCACTTTTTCAACCTCCCTCACGAGTAGCAGTGGCATAAGATCAGTTCTAACTAACAAAGCTAAGTAAGTCTCCAAGGTGACCTTATGTGAAGAGGAAAGTGTAAGTAAATAAACTCCTTCCCTACTTATCTTTACATTGGCATGATGTCTGGTGCTGCAGCAACTACTCTGCAAACATGAGGCAATGAGCCTGAGACTTCTGATAAGCCAGATGCTAAGAACAGAGGAAGAAAAGAGTGCAGATCCTTAAAAGTTAACATCAAGATGCTGCGCCAGCCCTGGCTGGTGGCTCAGTAGATAGGCACTGGCCTGCGATCCCAAAGGTTGCTGGTTCAATTCCAAGCCAGGGTACAGAAGCAGGTTGCAAGCCAGGTCTCCAGCCAGGTCTACAGCTGGAGGCAGGTGAAAAGCACTCATACATTGATGTTTCTCTCCCTCTCTGTCTCTCTCCCTTCTCCTCTCTCTGAAAATCATAAATAAAATAATTTTTTAAAAATGATGCTGCATCTGCCTTAGATCCTAGACAAGAAGATAGATGGCTTATTTCTAGATTTCTTGTTTCTGGTCAATAAGCTCTATTATGTAAGCCATATTTAATTGAGTATTGTTACTTACAAAAGCATCCTAAATGAGGTCATCATAAGGTCAATTTCTGACAGACTGATTTTTAAGCTGCTTAGTTAACAAGATTATTATTTCTGAAAGGAGAATAATGCAAACATGTACTATGTTCAGGAAGAAAGCAGTAACTTAGTAAAAGCTTCTGGGGGCAACTAAAGATAAAAACAAAAAATGACTAATAACGTTGGTCACATGTTAGTAGAGGGACTAGGAGGCAGGAGTAGAAGAAGGAAACAGTAAATGTACAAAAGTGCTCCAAGGTAGAAAATTAGGGAGACCTTCTTCTCTGGAATGTTATAGACAAGATAACCTAAAACTCCTTCCCAATCAAAAAGAATCTAAAATTCTGGGTAAAGTACAATAGACATCTGTTTAAAAGCATAGCTAAGTTCACAAAAACACAAAGGACCTCCCCAAAGGCCAAAAATCAAGGAACCTAAAAACTGGAGCAGAAAGTGTAAGCTGATGATACATAGAAACTTTGGAAGGTTAGGGCAGGGGCTAGTTTCTTAGTGTGTAAAAGATACATGCCCTTTGGAATGTAATAGAAAAAGAAAAAGGGAAATGACTAACCACCATCTTGAAGACAATTATAAAACTCTTGTTTTCAACCTCACCCACTTTATTTACCCTTTATGAGAGCAAATTCCAGAAGTAAATGTACATTTTAAAAACATGTCCAGCCCTGGCCTGTATGGCTCAGTTGGTTGGAATGTCATCCTGTAAACCAAAAGGTTATAGATTCCATTCTCCTTCAAAGCACACACCTAGGTTGCAGGTTCTGTCCCCAGCAACCCAAGGGCATTTCTCTCTCAAACAGATGTTTCTCTCCCTCTCCCCCAACTCCTCACTTCCTCTCTTCTTAAAAGCAATAAAAAAAAATGTCCTCAGGTGAGGATATTTTTAAAGTCCCTATTACATATTTACATATCATGAAGGATATGTAAATCCTTCCTGGATTTTTCACCACAAACAAAATATAAGATGGATATGTTAATTTCCCCAAAACACTGCACACTGCCCAATTTCTCGGCAATTATGAAAAGAACCATTACTGCAAGTTCAGTATGTTTGTAACCATAATAAAAGGTTTCCAAACCTTAGGGCTTTTTGGTAAAATTTTTATCATTAGGGTCATTATAATAAATAATCTTCTAGTGACTATGTTACCAATAATTTCAAAACTATCACATAAAAATGGTGTAATTTCTGAGCTAATTTTATGGCCCTCTCTATATTACAGATTGTTTTTAATTATTGCATATTAATGGTAAAGGGAACCCACCAAACAATGTGATGTTTGGGGAGTCCACAGATGAAGACCATGACCCCTAATATTAAAAAGGCAGATAGAAGCAATTATAGGTCACAGGAAAAAAAAAAAAACTTCTAAAGGTCCTCCACTGAGTATACCTTCCTCTAGTATCACATGCTTCTTTGAAAACATATATTCCCTTTATTCATCTTCACATTTGCATCGGGTTTTATGAATAAAACCCTAAATTCTATTATTCTCCATTATTCAAGATCATCGTTTCTCAAAAAGTCCCCTCATCTGTGGACAGTCCAGAGAGCCCAAGAAATACAAACACAAAATTTATATTATCTCCATAAGGGTTATAGTTGTCTCCACTGCGTTCCCACATTTATGTAAGACTGAACCCTTTAGCCTAGTGTTTACACACAACAGATATTTATTTACACACAATATTGTATTTCTTTACACAAAATAAATACACCATCCTAAATGCTGCTTTAGCTTGAATGTCTTCCTCATAATGTATGTGCTACATGGTTCAAGACTAAGCATCTATTTCAACAAATAAGGCCACCAAATGCAGGGGGAAATAACCAAGTCCCAAGTCCGAGATCAAGAACCCAAGTGTGAATGGACCGCCTTTAGCTTGCTTTTCCCCATCCTGCTGACAAAGGGAGAAAGTCTAGTGAACCTTCTCCAGTCCCAGAGGGCAAGAGAGCCTCCCTAGAGCACTCTGGGGTCCACTGGGAATAAAGCACGAGTTAGCAGAAAAGGGAGGCTCCGAGGGGCTCGCGCTGCATTCTGGTACTCATTTCCACAGTTACCCACGTGCACCCAACCCAACCGCAGCCAGGACTACAAGTCCCACAATTCCACAGGGCAGCCTTTCCCCTTCACACCCGGCAACTGGAGCCAGACCCTAAAGGAAACCCCTTAAGCACTTTTTCTTTCTCCCCCGCACGCCGGGCAGAAGAGGTCGCGCCACTCCGGGCTTAAGCGAGGCCTCCGATCCTGCGTTCCCTTGCAGGGAAGTGGGTCCCGAGGCACCAGCCTCCACACCTGACAACCAAATTAAGAAAACTGCGTCACAGACTGCCAAATCCAGGGACCCTGACACCTCCCCTGCGCAAAACCCCCCACCCGACCTCCAGGGCCGGACACCTCTGGTTCCTGCCGCGGAAAACCCGCAACCCGTGCCCCTGCCCCGCCTCCCAGTTCTGCAGCCCCAGCCCGCGCCAGCGCTGACCTCGCTTCCCTTCCCGCCGCTCCGCTGCCGCTCCAGGGGAATCGCTGCTCTGGGGGAATCGCGGCCACAGCCAACCTTGGGGCACCTCCCCCGCCCCCTCCACCTCAACCCCGCCCCCTCCCCTCCCCTGCCCGCACCGGGGAGCTCAGGGCTCCTCCCTCCGGAGACCCTGCCTTGATTGGGGGTGAGGGAGTCAACACCTTGCCCAACAGTCAGATACCTTACTCCCCC